>QANZ01055683.1:62851-92690 GCA_003254925.1 Chamaecrista fasciculata | reverse complement strand
ATTTATGGACAAAATTAATGTTTTTGCCTAAAATAAAATGAATTTAAGAAATTTAAAATTTTAAAAATATTATTTAGGTAATTAATTCGTGGGATGCATTGATTGGACATTGGTGTTGATGATAATTCATTCATAAATCATAACAGGGGTTGTTTATAAGTCAACTATCATAGACACGGTCATTTTAAAAGCTAATTAAATCAATCAGATCTCATTTCGTTAAATCAATCTCCACCGTTCATCACCCATCCTTCCTTAAATATATACTCTATCACACACTCCTCTCTCTGTTCATCTCTCTGTTTTCAAGCTTCAACCCCATGATTGAATTCAAAGTTTAAACTCCAAAGCTTCGATCTTTGGAAAAAATGGGGATTCGAATTCGAAGGTTGTTGATAGATGAAATCTCTTACTCTTCTAATTACCCACCTTCTTCTTCTTCTTCATCATCATCATCATCATCATCATCATCATCTTTGAACCTAAACGACAAGATCAGTCCGAGCGTTTTGATAATAATCATAATCCTCGCCGTGGTTTTCTTCGTCTCCGGCCTTCTCCACCTCCTCGTACGGTTTCTCTGGCGACCAGAAACCAGAGACCCCGACGATCTCGACAATGTGACGGCGCTTCAGGGACAGTTACAACAGTTATTCCACCTCCACGATTCTGGGGTCGACCAATCATTCATCGACACGCTTCCTGTTTTCCCTTACAATTCCATCATCGGAATCAACGACCCTTTTGATTGCGCCGTTTGTTTATGCGAATTCGAACCAGAAGATAAACTCCGATTGCTTCCTAGATGTAGTCACGCTTTCCATGTCGATTGTATCGACACGTGGTTGCTTTCTCACTCTACTTGTCCTCTCTGTCGTAATACCCTTCTCGCCGATTTCTCCTCCGGCCTCACTTTTCCTCGCTCGCCGCTCGTTTTTGTTCTCGAATCCGGCGAGAGCGACACCTCCAGAGAGATCGTCGTCCCGCCGGAATCCGACGACGGCGAGGAATCTGAATCTGGGTCCGGCGAGGTGGTGACGGTGAAGCTGGGGAAGTTTATGGGCGGCGATGACGGCGGCGGCGAAGGGGACGGCGATGCGGCGGCGAGGAGGTGTTTTTCGATGGGGTCGTTTGCGTATGTGATGGAGGAGAATTCGTTGCTTCGGGTACCCATTAGAGCACAGATAAGGAAGAAGCCATTTTTGCCGTTGACGCCGGGACACAAGGCGGCGATGTCGGAATGCGACGGCGAGTCGAGGAGGGAATTGGGGTTTTCCGGATTGAGAGAAAGAAATGATTTGAACAGAGAAAAAGGGATTTGTCGGAATGATTTGAAAAGAGAGCTATTCGGTGTCGAAGATTTGGCTCCGAGGAGGAAAGAAGAATGATAACAAGGGAATCGGAGATCAGAGGAGGGCGGTTTCGTTTCGGTTTCCTTTACAGAGAAACGTTGTTATGAATAATAATAATGAGAAGAGTAATGGAAGCAGCATGATTTCGGAGATGATGGAAATGGGGAAATGGGAAAACGGAGAAGAAGGAGGAAGAGTGAGTGTGAGTGAGGAAGGAAACCAGAGTTGGAATAGCTTAGAAACGAGAGCTCCGTCATTTGCGAGGAGGACTCTGCTTTGGCTTACCGGAGGAGGAAGACAGAACAAGCTGGTTCATTCATCATCTTCTGCTTCTTCCAACATTGCTAGTTAGTTGGATTACAGAACCATTATTTTGTAATTTTTGCCAAAAGAAACAAAAACAATTGGAATCTAGAGATCTGTTATAGTTGAACATGAAAGATTGAAATTTCAAAGAAACAGAGAGATGTGAATTTTGGTGGATTTCTTCAAAATTGAATACCTTATCACTTCTGCATTCTGTTCCATTGAATTTGAAAGCTGAAAGTCTCAAATTGGTGTTTGGGTAGATTTTAAATTGTTTTTTTTTTTATCATTCATTTGTTTTAGATTAGTCTTATATAATTAGATGATGTTTCAAATTGGTTCCAAATCTATTTTTAATTGACCTCATTTACTAGCAATATTAACTAGACAAATAAAAAATTATTCAAGAATTAACACATAGTTTCAAACTCATCACGTTCAAACTTGAAACGAGAGATATGACTAATCTTACTTATTTGATCGTGAAAACAAGTTACCCCGACTTTTAGGACGTGATTTAGCCTTATTTATTGATGGTCCCAAAGTACTCGTCAAAAGAAATTTGTATATTTGGATTCATTGCATTTGAGCTTGAAATGAGAGAGATATTGCCACATTTAATATTTTTGGGACCGATTTGAAAAATCATAGAAACATGTAAGACCAATTTAAAATAAATGAAAAATAAGTGACTAGTTTAAAATTTATCCCATACATAAGGAACCAATACGAGACTTTGGCCAATTTGATTTCCAGAAAAGAGAAGGGTTTTAATTTTGACAAAATCTATGATTTTTTTACAAATAAACTAAATATTTAGTTTCAATGCAAAACATTTGAAAAATCAAAAATTAAAAAATTATATTTTTACTATTCATGATTAAATTAAAGTTTTGGAACAAAAAAATCTCTCTTTGACTTTTGACTATATGTAATTATTTAAAGTTATGTTTCCTTCAAGTTTAGAAAGTGAAAATAAATACTTGTTGAAACAAGTTAGATAGAATGCAATAGATCTATGATCTATCTATGTAGGTTGGACATGAAAGGGAGGGAAGTGAAAGGCAAAAAGATTTAGACTTGAGGACTTTAGAGAATGGAAATGTAACAGAGTTTTGTTGATTGATTGACATAGAGAAAGCAAAGGAAAGAGGGGAGAAAAAGAACCTTAGAAAAAGCTAACTTTTAAGAAAGGTATGTTTATTATTATGATGGAGAGAAGTGTGAGTAAGATTCGAAGAAGAAGTGAGAGAAAAGATGGATTGGATGATCGATGATGAATAATGGATGGTGCATGTGGCTAATTAAAGCGATGTATAATCTACCTGGGACCTTAGTATTTAATAATGGGAGAAATATGAATTTGATTGAAAATCAAATGGGAAATGCTTTTTTCATTTTGGGTTTGCAATGAACAATAATGATATTTATGATTAAAATGGGAAAGCATAGCGGAAATTGCGAAGCCAAGGAAAAAAGCATTGCATTTGCATATTTGCATTGAATAGAAACAGACTTCAAAAGCTGAGAGCGAAGAGAAAAAAGAAAGAGAGTGACTTAACACATAAATATGGGTCGCAAGGATGGTTGGATGATGCTATCTTTGTGCCACCTAACACTTATGAATCTGCCCTACTCTTTAAATGAAGACAATTATATTTGCAACCACAATTCACATACACTTCTTCACTATTTTGCATTAATTTATTATTGGCAAAAACCTCAAATTGGTCCATTATATATGAGGTAGATTTCAAATTGGCCCCTTATCTTTCATATATTTTAGATTGGTCTTACTTGTTTCTATAACGTTTCAAATTGGCCCTACTTTCGAGACTCGATTTGATTCCATTTTCTAATGATCTGAACTAGATAGAGATAGAACTCTTCGAGAGTTAACGCATAGATTCGAATAATAGAAAAATGTTGGACTAATATGAAATAAATGAAAAATAAGGGACCAACTTGAAATCTGCTCCATACATAAGGGGCCAATTTGAGGTTTTGGCCTTTATTTTTATTATTATTGGAATTCTTAATTCTGTTTTATTTTCCTATTTATTATTATTTTTAATTTAATCTCTATTATATCAATGTCTCTTATTAATTTACCCTCTAAAAAATTTATCTATTATAAATTTTAATCCATCTGTTGTTTTTTAAACAGAATTAATCAACAATTAAAAATAGACAGAGAGACTGAAATGCTTAATGGATGAATTTATTGAGCACTAAACCGATAATAGACATTTAATAAGGGTCAAAGTTGAGGGGGAATCAAAAAACTGATTTTGTAAAGGATGAAAATAGTGTTTTTATTTATATAAATTCTTTTGAAAAAATTTATAATTCATCTATGATTTTGAATTAAATTATTAACTTTTTATCAAAAGAAAAGAAAATACGGTGAGAATTTATTATTCTAACAAATGTTAATTAAATTTTTCGGGCAAAAGAAATGTTAATTAAATCACTTGTCATGTAGTCAAGTACAGGAAATCTGTTTCCAAAGCTTACCTCCAATTTGTTGATATCATGAACAAACAAACCATGTTAGATTGAAAATGAAGTGTGGAGCAGCACTTAGTAAACCAATTTTTTTTTATCCTAATACCAAGTGGCTACGAAAACGAATTTGGATCCTTGGTAGCACTGAGAGAGTAAAGAATATTTACAGAGAGAAACTGTCAGTAAAACTCACACTTCCGATACTTTTTCTTTCTAATTTTTTTTTCCCTCAACACTATGGATGTGGTACACTAAAAGCTCCATATAAAAAATAAACACAATTTCATTTTTTCTTTCTGGTCCACACAAAATTTCATTTCATGTGACACTCTGGGCCACATTTTGTTTTGTTTTATTCATTACTTTTGGGTCTGANAAATGAAGTGTGGAGCAGCACTTAGTAAACCAAATTTTTTTTTTTCCTAATACCAAGTGGCTACGAAAACGAATTTGGATCCTTGGTAGCACCGAGAGAGTAAAAAATATTTACAGAGAGAAAGTGTCAGTAAAACTTACACCTCCAATACTTTTTCTTTCTAGTTTTTTTTTCCCTCAACACTATGTATGTAGTACACTAAAAGATCAATATAAAAAATAAACACAATTTCATTTTTTCTTTCTGGTCCACACAAAATTTCATTTCATGTGACACTCTGGGCCACATTTTGTTTTGTTTTGTTTTATTCATTACTTTTGGGTCTGAAATGAAGGGCTGGAAAGCCCAATGAAACAAGGACCAGACAATTTTGTTATAGCCACTTATTATAAATACATGACCATAGTTAGCCGAAAAATAACTATCTCACACTAACTCAATTTTTTTAATTTAAGTGAAAAAAAAAGTTTACGAGACATGATTATCAAATAAATACTAAAGAGTGTTAGTCAGACTCAGACAACAATCAAAGAGGGGCTGAATTGGGTTTCACAAAAAAAAAATATAATCTTTAGAAATTTGCTTCCTAAGAAAGTCAAGTTCCTAGAGAAGAGAAAAATGTAAGTATTTTTTTGTTTAATTTTATTTTAATTGAAATAAATTTATTTTTTTGTTCATTTCGGCTTGCAAATTTTCTTGGCGATGTGTATTTGAATGTTGCATAACTAAAGAGTTGACTTTCTGCTGTTTTGGTTCTTGTCACTTGTCTAGTGGTGAGCTTAGTGATTTTTAACTCAAGATGGAAAGTGTTGATACAACTCAAAAGGCTAAACTCTAAACACACTTTTATCATAAAAAGTAAAGGCCATATAGTAAAAGGAGACTAGGGGTGCGTTTGGATTGACTTATTTATCCAAAAACTCACAAGAGCTTGATTTTTCCGCTCTCCCATAATACAATTGCGTTAAGACAAAAGTTCTTATCCAAAAATAATACAAAACCATTCAAACAAGTGACAGGACGAAAATCGATGAAAATTTACGAGAAATTTTAATGAGTATTTGGCTTAATCAAAGCAAATGCATTTAGATTTCAGTCCAAATATATATTTATTTTGGATCTTGAAGGAAGATGAGGCATTGAGTGTCTACAAGGATCCAAACACAACATAAATAATTAAATACATATGTCAAGATATTAACTTGGAAGTGTTTGCCAAAAACGCTACTCCGCTAGGGCTCTTCTTTATCTGCAATTCTTGAAAGGGAAAAAGAATTGTGCCAAATTTGTAACTCATATCTAAAAAATTACCAATAGAATTCAATGTTATTTTAAAAAAAATGAAATTTATTTTTAAAAACTCTAAACAGTATAAAAAACATTATTAATAAAACATAAATTTATAAATATAAATTCATTCATTTTTTATAAATAATAATTAAAAACCATTATTAATGAAATATAAATTTGTAAAAGTAAAATAATTATAATTAAAAGATGAATAATAAAAAGAAGTTATAAATTATTAAATATTTTAAAATATGGCAGATGGACTATCCATAGAAAAAAAAAACTAAATTATCTTTTAATGTCAAGAAATAATGAGAAAGAGTCCTGTTAAAATAAGCTTTTAAAATTCCCTTGTGCCACTCTCAGGCTCGAGATGCACTACGTGCGTGCACCATGGTCACATTTTCATTTGTGTCATGGAGCACAAAACTTGTGTGTCGCGGCCCAACATCGTAGCTCCGTCCTTAAAGGTTGTGCGTGGGGCTTATTTGACTTTCGATTGANGAGTAAGTTTAATGTCATCATATATAACTGTCTTCTTTTCTTTTCTAGGGGTGTTCACGGGCTGGGTTGGGTTGGGTTTAGGGCGGGTTGGTTCAGGCTCACTAATTTATTTGGCGNATTCGAGCTCACTAATTTATTTGACGTGTTGGGTTGGGTTAAAGAAAATAATTGAGTCAACTCAAACCAACCCAAACCAAACAGTGGCGGGTTGGTTTGGGTTGGGTTGGCGGGTTAGCCCATACTAGTTTTTATTTTTTATNGACCGATTCAACCGATCCGACCGTGACCGAACACTTGTCCGAGTCTTTGTCCGGTTCGGTTATGAGAACACTGCCCCTAATCTTTTCAATGAGTTAACCAAAAAAGTTTACCAACTTGGAGAGGATGAAGATAACTGAGAATGAACTCGTCAAATTTATTTTTGTTTTTCTTTTTAAATATATTTCTCAAACTATAACTCAAATAATAAAATTTTAAATTACTTTATGTAATATATAGAATTTAGTACCACAAAGAGCGATAATTCTATGCATGTTAATAGAAAAATTGACTTCATTTAACAATTGAGAAGCATTAAAATGGAAGTAAATGCGACCATGTAGAGGCATATATGAAGGTATGGAAGTAAACTTCAAGTAGGAGAAATATGTAAGGTTTTTGGCCATCACCTTATAGTATGGACTTTCATGCTGCATTTATTTATGTCTCATGCCACATAACTTTTTGTCCAGTCATTAGATATTAAATGTTATCCACACACTCCTTTAGTAATGAGTAAGTTATGTAGGTTTTATTTTTGTTTTTCTTTTTATAAAAGTTTACCAACTTGCAGAGGATGAAGATAACTGAGAATGAACTCGTGAAATTTATCTTTTAAACTAAAGAAAGATTGAGAAAGAGAATTATACAATTAACACATTTTTTTTTTGTGTTGGGGGGAGGGGTTAAATTGCAAGTCTATTCATTTTAGAAGATACGTGAATACATTATTACATTCTTAGAAGAAATTGCAAGGCTAAACAAATGTTAAATAATAGGACAAGTTTGTCTTTCTACATCCATAACAACTTTGAGAAAAGAGGCAACATATCTCCAACCAAAATTTAAAGGTCTACCCAAAAAAACAAATAATAGCACAAGATTTTTCTTTTTGGCCGAAATAATAGCACAACATTTATTATACCTCGTTTGCACATTTAACATTTGGGTTTGATACTTGGGCTTGGTTTTTTGAACTCATTGATTTGATGGTAGGGAAGGGCCAGGCCGATGGGTTATGCATAGGCACAGGTTTTGTAATTATTTCAGTTTTATTTAAAAAAAAGGTCAAAAATCTATTTTGGTCACTAATGTTTGCCCTAAATTCCATTTTGGTTTNAGGGAAGGGCCAGGGTTATGCATAGGCACAGGTTTTGTAATTATTTCAGTTTTTTTAAAAAAAAAGGTCAAAAATCTATTTTGGTCACTAATGTTTGCCCTAAATTCCATTTTGGTTTCTAATATTTTTGTTTGGTTTTGGTCCTTAATATTTCTTAAAAGTTTCATAATTGATCCCTAAATATTGAATATGGTTGTATCTCTCTCGTTTCAAACTCGAACGCGATGAAATTAGAGTTACAGGTTGAATTTGACGATTTCTTTCTTTGTCCAATTAAAGTCATTAACAAACAAGGTCGAACCAGACATGAAATTAAGCTAAAAAAATGGGCCACTTGTTTTATGAATTCGATCATATCTCTTACATTCCAGGTTCAAATGCAACAAAATTGAAGTTACAAATTATTTTTAACAAATTTTTTCTCTGTCTAGTTAGGGCTGTTCACAAATGAGGTCAAATATTACACCTAAAGTTAATATTGATGTTTTGACCAAAACTTATTTTCATAGTACTATTTGGCCTCGTTTGTCAACGACCCCAACTAGACAGAGAAATAATTTGTCAATTGAAATTTGTAGCTCCAATTTCGTGGTATTTGAACTTGAAACAAGAGAGATATGATTGAATTCCTAAAACAAGTGCCCCAATTTCTTGCTTGATTTGGTCTTGTTTGTAGGGCTATTCAAATCCAATCCAATCCAAACTCAACTGATCAATCCAATCCAAACCGATTAAAACCGACCAAAACCAATCATTTAATTGGTTGAATTGGATGAAAAAGGATGAAAACCGATTAGTTCGGTTTGTTTTGAAAACAATAAACCGACCGAACCAAACCGAACCATATTAATAATTTAATTAAATATTATTTATATTATATTAAATAAAAAACATCCCTATCTCTAAACTTAATTTCTTAATTTTTTATTTTTCCTTATTTAGTCGTCCCACACACTCAAACTTAGTCACTTTTTATTTCACAATTCATAGTTTTACACTTCATCCTTCCTTCATCACTTCATCTTCAACCTTCATCCTTCATCACAATTTTACAGTTTCTAATCTTTTCTTATATTTTCTAGATTTTTATATATTTTGTATTTTTTAGATTTTTAACTTAATGAATATATAGAAAACCGATTAACCGATGCAATCCAAACCGAATTAAGTCGATTTGGATTGGTTCGGTTGACCTAAAATGACTGGATTGATTGGATGACTTTAGTTGTTATCCAATTTGTTCGGTTCAGTTGAAAAAAAATGTCAAAACCGATCCAAACCGAAGTTTGAACACCCCTACTTGTTTGTCAATAACTCCAATTGGTCAAAGAAAGAACTCATCAAATTTAATCTGTAGCTTTGATTTCATTGAGTTCGAGTTTCAAACGAGAGAGAGATATGATTACATTTAATAATTAAGCACCAATTATGAAACTTTTAAAAAAATTAAGGACCAAAATGGAACAAAAAAAATATTAAGAAGCAAACCAAAATTTAGAGTAATTATTACGGACCAAAAGAGGTTTTTTGCCCCCAAAAAACAAAACAAAGACCGACTTATTGACGGTCCAGAATCGCAACCCGTGTACGCCCCCCGATTTTTTCAGAGTCAGAATCACGGCTTCTCTCTCTCTCATTGATCCAAAATTTCTTCCCTTTCTCTGTTTCTTTGATCCCTAATTCAACCCCATCTCTTCCCTCAATCAAATTTCACACCCATCCATCCAATTCTTCATTCTTCATCCTCCATTTTCATCTTCATCTTCATCTTCTTCCTCTGTACCCAAATCTAATTCGACCCCATCATGCCTCCTCCTGTAATAATCCCTCACCACCATGACTCCCAACCAAAGCCAAGCCCTAAGCTTCTCTCCCTTCTCCTCAAAGCCGTCATCATGACCCTTCTAACCTCCTTCTTCTTCCTCTTCCTCGGCTTCGCCGCCTTCGTCCTCATCCACCTCTGCTTCATCGGCGGCGTCCTCCACCGCCTTCGCTCCCGCCCCGCCGCCGTCACCCATCTCGGATCTTCCTCCAATGGGATCCCGCCACGTGACATCAAGAAGCTTCCCCACTTTCGGGTCTCCAACAATAACAACAACGAATCCGAAACCGAAACCCATTGCGTTGTTTGTTTGGACTGTTTCCGTAACGGCCAATGGTGCCGGAAACTCGCCGGATGCGGCCACGTGTTCCACCGGAGGTGTGTCGACACGTGGCTTGTTAAGGTGGCTGCGTGTCCTACGTGTAGGACACCCGTTCGATTATTAAATTCAGGGGATTTAGGGTCGTCGGCTTTAGATATCCAAAGTAGTGAGGATGATGCTATGCGATTTCGGATGTGTGGTGGTAGAAGCAGTGCTTTGAGAATTTCTTAGCTTTGTAAGTTTGATGTTTTGGGTTTTTGAACTATGTAAGCTTTAGAAGTTTTATTACCTCTTGTGTAATATGTATAGTATCATATGAAAGTTTCTTTTTTTTTTTTTCCAGTTTTTTGTTCTATACTTCTCTTGGGTTTTGTTGGTTGTTCACTTGTATTGTATATATAAATGTTTAGGTATTGTTTTGCGACCAGAGGAAAGTTATAAGGAGCTGATTCTGTAGTTTTCGTCCCTGCTTTAGTGGCATCATAGTTATTCAACACCAACAATGGAAAGTATAGAGCATATGTCTTTTATACGGTCAGACAATTCGATTGATTTTGAGATAAAATGATCACCTGGTTTGAGTGTTGGGAGAGAGAAAAGAGGTTTCTTTTTCTGAGAACACGAAGCCACTCTCTTTTCCCCCCCTTTTCTGGATCTATTTCTGATATGTAGTTAACTTTTGGCAATGGAATGAGAATTCCACTCGTGCAATTTAGGCTCTTTTAGATAGTATTTTAGCATGTTTATGGTTTAGAGTCAAGCTAATTGATTTCAGGATGCCTTAGAGTCCCAACCATTTATATTTTACTTGTTTCTTTGAAGGACTCAAACATGCAGCTTTTGTTATATCTATGTTATTCCCCAGACTAAGGCTGCATGTCAGAATTCACTATGTTTATGCTTTAGTCTGTGATGAACAGTAAACATCCAGATTTCAATTGAGAACACATCTACCCAGCAAAATATTACTGGCTGATAGTGCTTTGGTTGTATGACTGTGACAATTACTGATTCTAACTCGCAAGATGAAGGGTTGAGCTTGCAGGAGCATCATCGAATGCCTAATTAATCATCTCTAGGAACTGGTTATAAATTTTGGTTAAATAGATTTGGAGTTCTTGAAGAATGGATAATGATTTCTTGTTGCAAGGGAACGTTACTTTTGGATGACTTTTTCTTGATGCTGATGTGTTTGTAGCTGTGATCCTCTTTAATTACTATATTCGCTCATCAGGTAGATGTTCATTGTTTTTTATCCCCTTTTAGGTGATATGAGATAACTTATGCTATGCTGCAACTGTTTCTGTAGGTGCAAGTTTGGATGGATGACTTTTTCTAACACATCTTTTTCTCCCTTATATGGAATTATTTTTCTTAAATGGCAAAAAGGAATTATTCAGAAATGTTTGTACATGACAATAGAAAAGCAGTTCATTAGTGTTACGGTACTGTTTGAGTTCAAACATCCATTCCCTCCTCGCTAGTGATTAAATATGGAATGCTACTTTCTTTGCTAAATAGCCTGTTTCATAATTTATTCTATTAGTATTAAGTTGGTTTGGTTGCTTCATTTTCTCAGTTTGTTTGGTAAGATGTCAAGATGTACGTTACTTGATTGTGTCTCCATTGTTACAAATAGGCTAGAATGAAGTAGGAATAGGATCATTGATATTTTTGGTGAATGGCTAAGTTTTGGACCAAACATAGTAAATTAATAAATATTATCCGAGTTCCTTTTTTTTTTTTAAAAAGATAATGCTAATGCTTTCCAACTACTTGGGTTTTCCCTTTCATTGACACGTCACTGGAAGATGCAAATCATCAGTTTATGGAAACTTGTGATTTAATTTTATCTCTCTAATCTAACCCTTTTGTCATTTGCCTATCTCATTCCTGCTTGTATTGTTGTACAATCCAGTTTTGCCAGAACAGAAGGATGTGGTTACCAAAATGTAGGGAAGTCAGGAGATGCTGTGTATTGGAGAAACAACACTAGTAATGAAGAAAAAGGAAAAAAAAAATGGGGATACAGTTGAATAGTGGTACCACCATTTCTCACTACTCGTTATTTCTTCTCTTTTCATCATCACCTACTACAGTTGTCTGCAAAATCCATTGTATAAAATCAATAATGGCGATCAAACAATGAATGGAAAACCTGCCTGAGACATTGGCAGATTAGGATATTGTGTTGGTTCACAAATCCCTTTCCTTACTTCCACTCTTTCATGGCATTAAGGAGTAGAGGATGTAGAGGATGAGTGTTGGCGCAACAGTAAGGTTACTGTCTAGTGATCAAGAAGTCACGGGTTCAAATCTTGAAAACAGTCTCTCTGCAAAGCAGAGGTAAGGTTGTATATATCTTGACTCTCTCCAAATCTCACTCAGTGGTAGTCTCGTGCACTGGGCAACAAAAAAAAGGAGTAGAATGTAATTTTGTATGAGAGGCATAACAATCACGAAACAGAATGTGACTCTGGGATCCTCTGAAGTGGAGTGATATTAGATCAGATAGAAAATTCTGCAAACAAAATAAAATGTATAAAAGTGTATTTCTTTTCTGTCTCCTTATCTCTCTTTTATTGATTACCTATTTTCAGAATTTCATTCATCTCTTTCTCATGCTCAGGGAAGGCTCATTTAAGGAGTAAACTAATATTTTGGTGCCTAAATTATATCTAATTTATTGAAATGTTTGATGTAGTCTTTATAAAGAATTAAAGTGCGACAAGTCATGGACTTTTTGGGATTCAGTCAATCATTTAAAAAATTAAGGACTAAAATAACAATTATTATGTAATTTAGGGAATAAAACGATAGTTTACTCATCATTTAAGTAAGGGTAAAATACAGGAAAGGTACCTGTGGTTTGGCCTAATCTCACTTTTATGACGTGTGGTTTCAAAAGTTTCACATAAGGTACCTGTGTGTTTCGCCGTTAAACAGAAGCAGTACTTGTGTAATTTTCCGTTAAAGAAAGGGTTGTTTTGCTATTTTGGCCAAATTTGGGGGGGCAAAAAAGTAATTCTGATGCAAGGAGAAAGAGGCTAGATCCATAGTATTGCCCAAAAACATTTAAATTCTTTCAAAACAGTCCCTAAAACTCAAAAGTTCTAGAAATAGAGATTTTTGAAAAAAATTATATTGTTGGATTCATTGAAAATAGTAGGTTCCAAATATATATTTTCCTTTCAAAAATATTATATCTATAATTTATTATTTCTTACTCAAAAGTGTCTTATAATAAAATTAAAATGAAACACGGATAAAATTTTTTTGTCAGGTTGCTCTCAAAATTTAACCACAAGCTCATAAGGACTTCTAGATTAACTACACAATTTACTTTTAAGTCAAATGCTAAGTCTAATGTCTAACATGGTACCTTGGGGTATTACAGAAACCTTCTTCGATCTGCAATTTCAACAACCCTAATTTCATCAAATCAAATTAGAAACCCTAAATCTTTGAAATTGCTTCAAAATCCGCCGAGAAATTTGGAGATGATAATTCGGGTGATTTCTGATTAATGTATATCTATGTGTGTGTGTGTGTGTGTTTTTTGATTTAATTTGATGAGTGGAATTTGAAATTCGTATGAGAAATGAGGGTTTGTTGAGTTTATGGGAAGAAGATGATGATGAAGATGAAGAGAGTGTTGGGTTTCATCGTTTAATGTTCAAAATATGAAGCTAATATGTAGTTCAAGCTTCAGCAAAACCACAGGTACCTAATGTGCAACTTTTGAAACCACAAGTACTACTTTTTCCGTCAAAAATTTAACGGAAAATTACACAAGTACTGCTTCTGTTTAACGGCGAAACACACAGGTACCTAATGTGCAACTTTTGAAACCACACGTCATAAAAGTGAGATTAGGCCAAACCACAGGTACCTTTCCTGTATTTTACCCTTTAAGTAATAATTATTGGGTACGGTATGAATTGCCCTATGCAGGTGGGGGTATTGCAGATTTGCAGTGATTAATTTTGGGTTTGAAAATTTTTATTATTAGTTAATTTATTTCTGGCGGCATTGACTCTTTGGTCAACAAGCTTGAATATTCTCACTCAACTGACTCAAGTGGGTTAGTAGCTAATTGTAATTTGAATGGGTCATACAAGAAGACATCATTAATCTTTCCGTACATTCACCTTGTCAAGGGTATTAATTTCTAAGGCTGCATTTTTTATTTCTTGGCCAAAAAATAGGCTGCAATTTGAAATACCTAATTCTCATGTAAATTAATAGAATTTGTAGAAAATCACAAAAATAATGGTGTCTCCGGTTATTTGAAAATAATTGTCAGATTCCGTTTAATTCAATGGAAGTTTATAATGAAAATCAGAAAAATGGAAAGACAGTAATGGAAGGGATTGAAAACTGAAAGTTCCATGCTCAAACCATTTATACCAATCTCATTCGATGAGAATTATCATTTCATTTTGGTTTTTTATATTTTAAAACATGACATTGACCCTTTTTTGTCCTAATGTTTGGTGTCAGTTTCAGTTATATTTCTCTCGTTTTTAATTCGAATGTGACGAGTTTAAAGTTAAGTATTGTTTTTAAAGAGTACTTTCTTTATTCAGTTGAGACTTTTAGCAAATAAGGTCAAATCAGTCATGAAAGTAGTTTCATGATCAAACAAGTAAAGTTGATTATATCTCTCGTTTGAAGTTTGAATACAGCAAATTTGAAACTATGAGTTATTAAGTTCTTTGAACTTGAAATGAAAGACGAGAGAAATATAATCAAAATCAATAATTTGGAATCGAAATGAAACATTTTGTTAATATTTAGGACCAATTTGAATATTTTGAAACATAAATTATCAAAATAAACATTAGGATATAAATTTAGGACGAAAATAACACTTTAACCTTTAATTATTAATATCCAAAATCATTTAATCTCATCCCATCACCCATGTTAATCTCGTAAATCTTAGCAATTGAAAGGAAATTTAACGGATTACTCAATAAAGGTAAAAAAAAAATTGATAACACGATACGTATTTTTATACGTTAAACTAACAAGAAAACAAGGGAAGTTTGTTTTTTTATGAATATTTTTGTTTCTAGTTTTGTTGGGCCAAAACATTTTCTTTTTTGTGAATGTAGCCATGTAGGTTAAATGGTTAATTAAGAATAGAACAAGTGAAAGAAAGAGAAATGGGGGTGGTAGTGGAAATAGAAATAATTTACGTTGACTAATGGAGGAATTAGTAAAAGAGGATAATTGAAATATTTTTTAGGCTTAAGTGCACTTTTGGTCCCATAACTATGACAAAGGTTTCATTTTGGTCCCACAACTTTTTTTGTTGCACTTTTGGTCCCATAACTATGACAAAGGTTTCATTTTGGTCCCATAACTTTTTTTGTTGCAATTTTGGTCTCATAACTTCTCAAAAGGTTCCACCGTTAGTCTCTTGGTGAATTCCATCTATATTTAGCCGTTAAGTATGACGTGGCATAGTGACTAGAATCATGATGTGGCAAAATAAGATGAAATGGACTGAAATAGGATCTATATGCAACATATTAAAACTTATCTATACCCAACCACAATATATACAAAGAGTGGTACTTCCTCTTCCTCGTCAGCCCAATGGGACTTCCTCTTCCTCGTTCCGCTTCCCGATTTGCCGTCGCCGCCGCATTGGTCGTTCGACTCTGGTTGAGGATCCCATCGACTTCGTCGGTGCCTTCTGCTTGAAGTCTCTTCTTCCCCACCAAATTGGTCCCTATCAGTACCACTCTCTGTATATATGGTGGTTGGGTATAGATAAGTTTTTATATGTTGCATATAGTTCCTATTTCAGTCCATTTCATCTTATTTTGTCACATCATGATCCTAGTCACTATGCCACGTCATACTTAACGGCTAAATATGGATGGAATTCACCAAGGGACTAACGGTGGAACCTTTTGAGAAGTTATGGGACCAAAATTGTAACAAAAAAAGTTATAGGACTAAAATGAAACCTTTTTCATAGTTATGGGACCAAAATTGCAACAAAAAAAGTTATGGGACCAAAATGAAACCTTTTTCATAGTTATGGGACCAAAAGTGCACTTAAGCCTATTTTTTATTGCCCACCTTTGATTTTTTCTTTATTTGTTTACCAAAATGAATTTCCCATTAATTAAAGAGACAAATTGTATTAATAATAATAATAATATTGAGTTTGTGTCAGAGGGTGATTATTGTGTGTATGATACAGGTTGTACACATTGTAAGAGTCGCCGTTGATTTTGACTACCCCTATGTGATTGATATGTTTTACAGAAATCAAACCAAGCTTGAAGACGAAGAAGAAGAAAATCACAATCAGCTTCATCAAATTGTGTTTCAGGTCAGGTTTCGTCTCTTAAATCTTGATTTCGAAAAATCCTATCCAATCACTCAATCATTCATTCATTCATCCATCCCATTTATAGAACAACCCCGAGAAATAATACTCAACGCTAAATTCGTGAGAGAAAAAAATGTCGAAAGCGAAATTTCGCGATGCTTTCTGCTACTGTATTTCACCGTTGAAGATAATCTTGGATTCTCTGAAAATTTTCCTGAGAAACAAACAGGTTTTCTTGTGCATCTTCGTTTTCGCCACTATTCCTCTATCTTCCCTAATCTTCTCCGTTTCTCTTTCGACTCATCCTCTTCGCTCTGAAATCTACCATCTCGAAGCCGTCGCTCTCCTTGCTCCGACGAGATTCGAGGCGCGACATGTCTGGAAGGAATCTCGCGAAGACGCCGCCTCTCTCCTCAAAATCAAAGCCCTATTCTCAATCCCTTGCTTCCTCTTTTCTCTAATCACCGCCGTCTCCGCCGTCCACGCCACCGTAATCTCTTTCAACGGCAAGGCTCCAACCCTAAAATCCGCCGTCGCCGCCGTCAGAGAGAACTGGAAACGTCCGTCGATCACCACGATCTTCGTCTACGGCATCCTCCTCGCCTTTGCTCCCTTGCCTCGCATGCTCGCCGCCGTCTCGCCGTCGCCGGAATCCAGATTCGTGGTTCTCGCCGCCGCGTCGTGCGGCGAGGTGTACCTGATGGCGGTGCTTAGCGTCGGTCTGGTGGTGTCGATCGCGGAGGAGAGATTCGGGTTTGAGGCGATTCGGGTCGGGTCGGGTTTGATGGAAGGAAGCAGGTTTTGCGGGTGGGTTTTGTCGGGTCTTTTTGTGGTGGTTTCGGGTTTGATTCGGTACATGATGGAGATTTTAATAGACGGTTCGATTTCGCCGGCGAAGATTTTGTCGTCGGCGGTGGGATTCAAGGGCAAAGTGGGAATTATTTGTTTGTACGGCGCGGCGGTGCTGGCTAGTTATGTGGTGACGACGGTGTTTTACTGTGAGAGTAAAAGACGCCATGGAATTAAGGAACCTGAAGCAGAAGAAGAACAATATCCAGATGATGATGACATTGCTTATATGCTCTAATTCTTTTTGGAGTAAATTAATAATTTGGTCCTGGAAAATTATTAAGGTGACAATTTGGTTTTGAAATAGTATAATATTCTGATTTTTTAGGGACTAAAAGCTATATTGTTTTGACCTTTTAGATAGTAAATGTATATGTTAATCTTTTAGATAGTAAATGTATATGTTAATCTTTCAAGATTGAGTCATTAAATCGGTAATATTTCAAAGATTAAATTATAATTTACTCCTTTTTGATTAGGTTTAAAATATTGATTTTTTCAGGGTATTGTTAGTTCAGAATTGAGATCCAAAGCAGGAAACTGTATACATTAGGATGGTCTTATGTTTTTTTTGGGTGGTTCATTTTTTATATTTTTCTTCAATTTTTGTTCCTTCAATATACATTAGGATCCATAGTAGTAATACTTGACCATTTCTTCTGCTTCTTTTTTATTATTTTATTTTATTAACATGTACTGTGATTGTGAATGAATAGATAAACAAATGAAGGGTCTAAAAGTCGAGGTCACTATTTGGAAACAAAATTAATAATCTATTATCTGGGGAGGGATCATGATCGTTTAGATTCTGTAACAGTTTATACTTTAAAAAAATTAATAAACTTGCCTATATAAAAATCAAGATTTGTGATTGGATCTAATATTAGGCAACCATAGCGTTGACATGGGTATCATACTATCATATATAGTATTGGCCATTGAAGAGAAACCTATTGATTGACCTAAATAAAAATCCAAAACAAGCTTGTGTGAGTGAGTGATAAAGGATAATATATATTTTTGGGAACAATAATAGGAGTTTGAGTTTCTCCTCTAGTTATATTATAAAATTATATAATTAATATATTAAAGCACTCGTTTTCATTCTCAATCATTTGCCTTAATGTGTGGGAAACATTTGGTTTGTCAATGTTATACCAACGTTAGTTAAAACAGGAAACTGGTTTCAAGTTTTTAAGTTTATTTGATCAAAATTTATAGTATAATTAACGTTTGGTAATATATCACATTCAGATTAGTTCATTGAACAATGGTCTTCCTAGTAACATTCTCAAATAAACTATAATTTCAAGACTAGGAAGGCATACTGGTTTTTTTAACTTTTTATGCTGAATATGTGCCTTGTTTCTTGATTTCCACTAACAGAAAGGATAAGATTAAAGAGGAAATATAGAGAACAATTTAAAGATATGAATTTTAATTATCTATCAAAAATGAGCTGTATCAATGTTTTAAATGAAAAATATTACGATTTTGCTAATATTTATGCAAAAAAAAATGTATAGATTTTTTCTTTTATTGATATCCATTTTGTGTATATAACATCCTCGAATGGATTGACACTAATTTGACCAAAAAAATTTGTAACTATTATAATTACATAATTATTTAATATTAAAAATAAAAATGTTCAATTTTTTTACTCAATAAGTCAATTTATTTTAAAACAAAAAAAATATAGCAGTACAATATATAAATAACAACTAGATAGAAATATATACTAAAAATCATATAAGATATTTTAAATTAATTAATTTTTATCACACAAAATGGGCAATCAGGTAGTCAATTTACTAATTTTTTGGCAAAAAAAAAAAAAACAAATTTGCTAAGTTTTTAAATGGGTCTATTTTTTACCTCTCCAAACCCGTCACTTTAACTTGAGTTTGACAATATTGGCCCAAAAAAAAAAAGGAACTTGAGTTTGCCAATAACTAATGTTTTTCTTCTAATGATGTATTCAATTTTTACCAAAAAAAAAATGGAAGTGTACTTCAAAAAAGTTACTTGTTTATTTTTTTTGGCCAACTGAAAATTTATTTGTGTGGAATGTGGGATAAATATGTCGATACTTCTTGTAAAATCTACTTATTCATCGTTGGTGTAGGAATGTATAGGAATAACAAAGGAGCTTAAATTCTTTTTTAGAAACATTTTCAAACCTCTTAGTCTATGTTTTACTATAAATATTATCTAGATTTTAAATTGACTAAATTGTTATTATTATTGAAATTGTTATTGATATTCTCTACGGGGATGTGATGGATTCGCTAAAGTTAATTTAGGTAGAGTTTATAAAGTTCTAATAAAATAATATATTTGACCCTACAATGTTGCATTGCTATCTCACTTTTCTTCGTATTCATTTTCAATTAATAATATTTTATTAGAACTTCACGAACTTTATTTTCATTCTAACTTTAGTTTATTCAAATTCCTTAGTAGTGTTGAAGTATACTTGATTTTTGTTTTAATATTATTTTGTAAAGTTCTGCCCCATATAGGGGAGAGACTACGACACGCTCTTTATTTCTTCTATGGCATTCCCTTCCCTTTGTTTTTTTTAATCTATTTATCATTTTTCTTTTCGGTATGGAGGAAGAAAACATGAAGAAGTGTTGCTAAAAATTCATAAATAGTGTTCAAATATTGTTTGGGGTCATATTTAGGTTTTTAAGACTCTTTCTTGTGTTCTTTCTTCTCCTTTTACCCTCATTCTATTAGAGAAGGCTCTTCTTCCATTTTTGTTAAGGAAATGTCTTGTTTTGTGATAATGGTTTTTACCGTTCCCTTCCTCATATTTGCAACAAACATGAGAAGATGACGATTTATGACGAACTCCTCATCTGAAGCATTTTCTACAAGATCATTAAGTATGTCTTGTTGTATTTTGAGAAAGAATTGTAATCTAGTTGTTATGTTGTAGCGAGATCTAACCCTTGTGTGTTGTTTGGGTTTCTACTTGCATATATTTCTATCTAAAATGTGTTATTTGTATGTTGTCATTTTATATTATTCTTTTAAAGTATAATTTTTCAAAAGTTAAATTAATTTTTAGAATAAAAGATAATTTTATATAATTTTTTGGGTAAATCACACTTTGGTACCATGTTCTATGAATTGATTTCACTTTGGTACCCTATTTTTTCAAAAGTGACACTTTGGTATCCTGTTCTTTGCATCGTTAACACTTTGGTGTACTAAAAAAGATAGAACATGGTAACAAATCATGAAAGAACAGGGTACCAAAGTGAAATCGGTCTATTGAACAAGGTACCAAAGTGTTAACGGTGCAAAGAACAGGGTACCAAAATGTCATTTTCAAAAGAATAGGGTACCAAAATGTTAACAGTACAAAGAACAGGGTATTGGTGTCACTTTTGAAAGAACAAAGTACCAAAATGAAATCAGTCCATAGAACAAGGTACCAAAGTGTAATTTACCCTAACTTTTTTATTATAATATTAGATAATTATATAATTACAATAAATATAAAAATGATAATAGTTGAGGCAAAAAAAAATTATAATAGTGTTAATAATGCATAAGATTCTTTGTATTCTTGTGTGATTTTCATTATTATTTTATAAATTCTAATTTTAAAATGCTTTTTATTTTTTATTTTCTTAAAAAAGTGTTGCACCATGAGCACCAAAAAATGAGTTTGTTTATGAATAAGTTGGCTTGGGCCTAGGGATTACAACGGATAAGATACCCTAATTTTTATTACTATCCATATTGGTATCTGTTCATTATTTTCAATATCTGTATCCTATCATATCCGATATTCGGTATCCGACGGGTACCCTAAATATCCAAAATACCCGAAAATAATGGATATAGGATAGGATATCCTAATTCAAAAATCGGATATATTCGATATACGATACACAATATCTGTTAATTAAAATAAATTAATAAAAAAATATAATAAAAAATGTATAAAATATAATAAAATACCTATATTATAGGGTATCAGATACCGGGTACCCTAACTATCCGTTCATTTCGAACGGATACTTGATAGTTGATTTTTTATTTTTCAATATCCGTACCCTATCCGATATCCAGTATCCGACAGATATCGGATATTTTTTACAGGTGGATTCAGACAGATATCCTAAATATCCACCCAAATTTTCATCCCTACTTGGGATCCTTTATATTTATCTTTTCTACATTTCTTGCAGAGTTAAAGAGAGAAATGAAGAAAAAAGAAGAGAGAGACTGAGAAAGTGCGAGTCTTACGTATTTATTATTTTATGGAACTCACATTTTCTCTCTCTAATTCTACAAGAAATTCATGAAGAAGAAATATAGATGATGTAATTCCATTTAAGTGTCAACCTATGACGAGTTGGGTTGACATGTTTGACAATGTTATGGGTTCCCATTAATACTCTTATAGGGGTCGTTTATCATTTAAAAGTTATCAATAGATATAACCTACATATATCTCATATTAGACCTCTACTATCTCCAAAATTGTCCTAGCATGATAGGAGAAGAACCATGATCATAGAATATTCAAACTTCTTATCCATCACTATAAATATCCACAAGATATATTGATGAAAAATTCTTTAAGTTATGCATTATTGCAATGGTAATCTATGATTTTGTAGATTTTGAATACAAGGATGATTTTTTATGTATTGATGAATGTAAGTTTTAAATCAACCTTTACTTGAAACTACAAAAATTTAAGTTCTACAAGGTCATGAGTGATTATATAATAAATTATATCCTTGTGTGTGATTATAATTTGTGATCAGTTTAATGACTATACTGATTCTTTATTTGGCCATTTTGAACACACTACACGATAGGTTAAAAATGTGATTGATGGGGAAAAATTGAGAAGAATCAGACTTCTAATTACTCATATAACTTGAGATAAAAAAACAAGTAAATATCCAAATATTTATGTTAATGAAAAATATAGATATAATTTTCTAAAAAACTAATTCTTAAATTTTTGGGCCATTGAGGCATCAAGCTTTGTTTCTCTATGAAAGTGTCATTGACAAATGTCAAGGAATTTATAATTTAGGCCAATTCATACTGTCTGTCTAGAGCATTCTTGTTGGGCCAGAACAGCCCAATTCATGGCCCAAAGCCGCAGTCAGAAAAGCCCAAAAACATTACAAACAAAAAAAATTAGGCCCTCATTATATATGTTAATATAAAAATATATAATTTACGGCATAATAATATAAAAAAAATTAAATGTAGGTAGAAATGAAAAGTTATTTAACTCAATATTATTCATTTTGTTATTATTAAAATATAAAAATACAGTAATTTATGTTTATAAGCAAATATAATTCTTTAATCTCGGTCTCCAAATTTATTTTAGTATGAATTGTTTATCATAAAATTATAATTAAATGATGAACTTTAAAATATTAATACGTACTATTTAATTTTGTGTAAATAATAATTTTGACTATTTTTATGATACTTTAATATATTTGACTATTAATATAATATAAAATTTTAAAAATAAGAAACTATACGAAATTATATAATTTTTAATAGCAAAAGACCTGATGGTTCCCCTAACATTTGGAGTCAGTTTTAGTTAGGGATGACAATTTTTTAGGGTATTTAGGGTACCCGTCCATATCCATCCGAAAAAATTATCCGCATCCGACGGATATCGGATAGGATACGGATAGTGAAAAATAAAAATTTTTCGGATATTGAACGGATACGAGTATTACCTTCGAATACCTTATATCCGTCTGAAATGAACGGATAGTTAGGGTACCCGATATCCGATATCCTATTAGTTATTTAGTTTTATATTTTACAATTTAATGTCTTATATATAATTATTTAAGCTTATTTAATTGTATTTATATTTATATATATATAATCATTTTTTAGTCACTTTGTATTTAATTTTTTTTATTTTAAAAAAGAAATTTAAAATATAAATAAATCATAATTTTATTTTTTTTATTTTAGTTAGTGCGTATTGGATATTGGGTACCCGATATATCCAATTTATAAAATAGGATGCCCCATCCTATATTTGTACTTTTTTCGGATATTTTGGGTATTCAGGGTACCCATCGGATACCGGATATCAGATAGGATACGGATACGGATACTAATTTATCAGATACGAATAGGGTACGGATATTGGATACGATGAATGGATACGGATAGTGGCAAAACCATCAGGTACCCTACCCGTTGCCATCCCTAGTTTTAGTTATGCTCCCAACATTTGTTTTGTGTCAGTTATACTCCTAACGTTTTGCATTGTTGTCAATAATACCCTAACCTCAATTTTTTTTGCCAAAGTTCTATTTTGGTCCCTCAGGTTTGCTTAAAGTTATGTTTCAGTCCCTCAGCTCGAAGTCCTTCATTCATTATCGCCACCACCACTACCACCACCACCACCACCAACACCACCGCTGTTAGCAGCAGCAGCACCACCGCTGTCGAGCTTTTTCGGCGAGGTTTGTCTTCTCCGACAAACTTTCTGGTGAGATACATGGCAACCCTAACGACTAAGAAACTCCTAATCCAAGGTTTTTTTTGACCTCCTGAGTTCAATGGTGGCCTGCATTTTGCGAACAAATAACCGGAAAATATGATTTTCGACGATTGTATAATTTTTCAGTGACTATGTAATTTTTCGGTGGCTTATCAATCATTTTTTCACAAAATGAAGGTCATTATTGAACTCAGAAAATAAAAAAACCTTATGTTTGTCATGTACTTTCTCGTTGTATACTTGTATTAGATCCAGGTGACATGCATGTATTTACTAATATCAAGTTTTAAAACATAATTTTTCACCGACTAAAATGTGGTTGTATTTACACACACACATAACTCAAATGAAGCTATATACTAATTTATGATAAACCCTTGGTGTTTTTGGTGAGAAATCTTCCACTGAGTTTATGTAAAATAATTTAACATCAGGACTCCAAAGAGCCATATGGACTGACCCATAAACTATATTAAATATTTTAAGATTGGACTAAGAAATTTAATTAATTTTTTAATTGTTTAATCCAACTCTAATTAAAATAATACGGCTGAATAAGGTCAGATTGGGCTTTATTAGGGCAGGCCTTTCTTTTTCTGAAAAAAAGTCTCATTTTAAAGTTATTGTAATTCAAAGAGTAAAATAACTTTCCGGTCCCTGATTTATGCACTTGCTGACAGATAGGTCCCTGAATTTTAACCATTGTACTAGCCGATCCCCGAATTTTGCAAACGCTGCACTAATTGGTCCCTCCGTCATATTGGCGTTACAAAAATGCTGACGTGGCCATAACGGACGCTGATGTGTCCCGTTATGCGCTGATGTGTCCCGTTATGGCCACGTCAGCACCCGTTATATATTTTTTTTTTAAAAAAAAAGAGCTGCCACGTCATAAAATAGTGACACATCAGCATTTCCTCATTGTACTTATAGGTCCCTGACCCATTTTTATTCCATTATTCTCAATTCCCCCTCTTTTTCATATTTTCATTCATTTTAGTCCCAAATCCTCAAAATAAAATTATAAAGTGTCCCAAAACTTTTCCAAACATTCCAATTTAGTACTTAAAAATATTTAAAACCCTAAACTCTAAAATCAGAATCTTCCCTTTTTCTTAAAATTTCTCACAACCAAGTCCTTGATTAATTACATATTGGACTCAAATATTTATCATCTTTATCAAATTAGTCTTTAGGGCACAAAACACATATCTATATCTCTGCAATTTCTATGGTATTATACAACCACACTCTGTTTAACCTTAAGATGATTCAAGTTAGAAAATTTCAATACAAAAGATGTAGCTTTTTCAATCATCTTCCTCCTCCTAATCAGAATCACCACTCTCACGAGGATTTTTTTCCTACCACACCACAAGTGTGACTGGGAACCAAATCAAACGACCAACAAGAAAGACAAAGACACAAACAGCACAAAAACATAAAGCAAGCTAAATCCCTAATCAATCTCGGAAGGTCACAACCAGCATCCTCAAGGAGAATCAACTATAAACCAGATGGCGGCCCACGGTGGTGCTCAAGAGTACAATCAGAGTATCAGACGCCGACGAGGAGACACTTGAAGCAAGGAAATCGGGATCTAGCGGGATGCTAAAAAACCACTTGACTCCAATAGGAGCAATTGTTCTTGACGATGAGATCTCGATGACGCTTGTGAAACGTGAGCTTGTAAAATCGCTTCTCGTCCGTGACGGGATGGAATGAGAGAGACACTGGGATTTTGTGATGTTCTCGCCGGAGGCCCACAAAGCTTCACGCCGCCGCCGACTTCCTCGTGGTCGTCCATGGAGGAGGAGTGATTGGTTGTTCTAGGGTTCTTAAAGTTTCATCCCCGATAAGAGGGAAAAATTTAGTTTTTAAGGAAATATTTTAATTAAATGAGATATTGATCAATTAGCTATTAATTACAACTTTAATTTTGGAAACCTAGATGCAGAAAATTAAGGGGTTTAGAGATTGGGATAAAAAAAAATAGGGGGTTTGAAGATTAAAAAAAATTAAGTTTTAGAGGATTTAGGACTTTAGGTTTTAGGGTTAGGGTTTTAGGGTTTATGGTTTGGGGTTTAGGTTTTAGGGTTTTTAAGGATTAAATTGGAATGTTTGGAAGAGTTTTGGGACACTTTACAATTTTAATTTTAGGATTTGGGACTAAAATGAATGAAGATGAAAAAAAGAGGGGGAATTGAGAATAATATAAATAAAGATGGGTCAAGGACCTAATTGTTCAACTCAGACTTTTTTTTAGAGTTTAGGGTTTGAAGTTTTAGATTTTGGGTTTTACAGTTTAGGGTTTTAAATATTTTTAAGGACTAAATTGAAATGTTTGGAAAAGTTTTGGGACACTTTATAATTTTATTTTGAGGATTTGGGACTAAAATGAATGAAAATAATGAAAAAGAGGGGGAATTGAGAATAATGGAATAAAAATGGGTGAGGGACCTATAAGTACAATGAGGAAATGCTGATGTGTCGCTATTTTTTTTTTTAAAAAAACATAACGGGTGCTGACGTGGCTATAACGGGACACGTCAGCGCATAATGGGACACATCAGCGTCCGTTATGGCCACGTCAACATTTTTGTAACGCCAATATGACGGAGGTACCAATTAGTGCAGCGTTTGCAAAATTCGGGGACCGGCTAGTACAATGGGTAAAATTCAGGGACCTATCTGTCAGCGAGTGCATAAATCAGGGACCGGAAAGTTATTTTACTCGTAATTCAAATGTTGTAAAGTCATATAGAACTGGGTAATTTTAAACATGGCCCAATCTCATTTTTAAACAAATAAAAATTAATATTTAGTGAAAAACAATATATTAAGGAAAAGTAGAAAAATGAATGTGGTGATGGAATATTGAAGACTATTGTGAAATTTAACCTTGTTTACTATTTATTTTTTTCATGTTAGTTATTATGTTATGTAATTTTATTAATAATTAAAGAATAATCTTTAATGTGAAATATAATATTATCTTACAATTCTTTACTAATTTTGATTCATACTAGAAGAATATATTATTTAACTTTCAAATATATTCACATTTTAAAAAAATAAAAATTCATAAGACGAGCCCTGAACCCTATTAAGATTGGGCCATGTTTAAAAATCATAACCCACTTTTTTAAAAAACATCAACTTAACCCTAGTTAAAACAAATTAAAATCAAATAAGATTAGAATAGAACTGGGTCATATCAACGTTTACAATTTAATAAATAATTTTACTGAGCGATTTCATGCTAATTAAGTAAAGTCATATATATGTTGCAGATTTTATGAATATAAGGGTCTGTTTGGGAGACATGGAATTATAATCTAATCCAATCCAATCCAATCCAAATGGATTGTATGAGATTATTTTTNCTCATTATAATTAAATGTATAATATGAGTTTAATTCAGATTAATCAAAGCGAAGTCTAAAAAATCGGATGAGCAACAAAAAAAAAACCTTAGTGAATGAATACTCATTTATAGGAATTTAATCAGTTGCAAACTCTTTGTTTGAATGCATTTAAAGCGACCATCAATGACATAAACCAACAAGAGAAAAAAAGATAAATTACATTTTGGTACTCTGTTCTATGGATCAATTTTACTTTGGTACCTTTTCTTTTTGCACAAAATTTTACTTTGATACCTTATTCTTTCAAAAGTGACATTTTGATACATTGTTCTTTGCACTGTTTCAAAAGTGACATTTTGGTACTTTATTCTTTGGATCATTAACACTTTGGTATATTATTTTATTGACCGATTTCACTTTGGTACCTTATTCTTTCACGATTTGTTACCATGTTCTATCTTTATTAGAGTACTAAAATGTTAACGCTGTAAAGAACATATATAGTACCCAAATATTAAAGGTGCAAAGAACAGGGTACCATAGTGTTACTTTTGAAAGAATAGGCTACTAAAGTTTACTTTTGAAAGAACAGGGTACCAAAGTAAAATCGATCTATAGAACTGGGTACCAACGTGTAATTTAAGATAGTTAAATAATATTTTTTATTAATATTATCATATATAATTCTAAATAAGGTTAATTGTTTTTTAATTGTATATTAATACAAAAATAAAGGAAAAATAAAAAAGTTAGGATTCCTGTTTCCAAACTTATATATAGGGATAAATTTGTTTCCAGTGTTATTTAGGCAACAGAAAAATACTGAATTCTCAGCTCATACGTCATGCAATGCAAAGCAATCTATTTTGATAATGAATGCCCACAAAACAAGGAAAAAGAAAAATAGTCATACATTGTACAGTTTCTTTTCATATACGGATGAAATTCTTGGATTGATCGAATTGTCAATTTATATGTATATAAATATAAAGTGAAGAGTGTACAATATTAATGTACATACATCAGAAGTTCCAGGAAATAATGAGGAAGAAGGCCCCAACGTCAATGGCAAGAAAGTGCAAATAATAATAAATTTTTCATTATTGTTATGATAAATACTTTTATAGACGTATATTATTGCTATTTGGTCCACAAAGTTATCCATTTTGCCTCCATTTTTAGTCGTTATCCGATAAGAATTTGAACCACATGCTTTGATCTTTCAACTATGACTTTTTAAGTTTTCAAAATTGGAGATTTGGACTTGGCTTTCAAATCAACATTCAACAATCAAAATGTTAAAAACATTCTCATCAAAGGCTGCCTTATAAAATTATGGGTAAATTCACATTTTGGTTTATGAAAGATTACTGAGTTGATAATTCAGTTTCTGAAAGATTGAAATGTACAGTTTAATCCCTAAAAGATCCAAACGATATACTAATTAGTTCTTTTAATAAACTAAATAGTATATCATTTTAATCTTTCAAGAATTATATAAGAGTATACCGATTTGATCTTTTAGAGACTATATATGTATTTTAATCTTGCAGGACTGAATTGTTAACTCAGTAATCTTTCAGGGACTAAATATTTAGTTTACTCTAAAATTATTCATAGACCCAAATATATGTCGTACTCCATTTATGCTTTAAGATTTGACAGATTTTTATTTTTGGATATAGACTCATCTGGCACATCTATAGGAGCATAAATGCATGTTAAATTAATTATATATAATTAGACATATCTATATATAAATGATATAAAGGAGTTACCCAATTTGATTATAAGAGAAAAAGATTATTATGCTGATTCAATCAATTAGTTAATGAATTTACAATCTAAGGCTAAGCTTTCAAGCTTATTATTTCAATGATTATTAACACGCATATTACAATCACTTGAGAAGATTTATGTGCTAACAACCTAACATATTTATATTTTATATATATAGACCAAATTTAAAGTGTCCTATTTTTTAGTTTTCTAAATTTAGAATTAAGATGAATTTAGACCCTGTAAATTTAATAATTTGATTTTAGGTTATTAATTTTTAAAACTTAATGAAAAAATCTTAACTCCTATGATTATAAATTTATTTAAAGAAAATTACCAAGTTAAAGTTAAATTTATTTGTTTATTTTTAAATAATTAAATAGGTTATTATTATTATTAGCAGTAATTTGGCATTAAATGTGTATCAAGAAATAGTTATTTGGCATTAAATATTACTGAATCTAACTCAATATTTTTTATTAACTAGATTAATAGTATTAGGGGTTCAAAAAATTTATTGGTTTTTTAAAAATAATTTAATCAAATTTCAAAAATAAAATTGAAACGTAATCTAAATTAAAGAAGTAAAATTAAATTAATTATAGTCTTTTATATATAGTATAAATATAACATTAGTGTTTTACTGTTATTGGTATAGAATCATCTAATTTTAAATCACGGTAAGTAAGATGTATACAATATAACATGCATATGACTATTTATAATTAATTAGAAAAAAAGTATATTTTGTATATGGAATTAATATGTTGGATTATTTTACTAAAACACCTTAATTATTAGTGGTTAACACGAACTATTTGTTAAATTTACACCACAAATATTGAAATCAATAATTAATTAAGGCACAATAAATTGTTTTATTCAATATATGATTAACTGTACTTCTTTTATAATTAACTGAATGAGATTATTTCCCTAATAAGCTCATTTCATTTTATAAACCATTAATTCAACAAGGTGACAATTATAATTAAGAAGATCAATATGATAAGGATCGATTCAACATGACAAGAATCCAAGGTTATTAAAACCGGACCGGTCATTGAACCGGCCGAAGCAGCGGTTTAAGGTTCAATG
>QANZ01055683.1:45455-62823 GCA_003254925.1 Chamaecrista fasciculata | reverse complement strand
TTTCCCGATTTTTGACCGGTTCAAGCGGTTCTTGACCGGTTCTCAGCTTGCTCGGTTTTGTTCTCAACTCGGACCGGACCAATGACCGGTTCGCGGTTCAACCGGCCGATCCGGTCCGATTTTTATAACTCTGCAAGAATCAAAGTAATCGGGTTAGACAGAGTAAGACCTAGTCTCTGTAATGACTAATGAGTATAAATTAATTAGTTGTTGAAGTTGGAGAGCTCAAGATCTTATAAGATACTTTATACTCATCAACTCTCTGATGTGGGACTCGTTATATTGCATCACCCACAAGAGCCGACATCTTCGGCGGCTTCACTATTACTCTGTGATGCTTCACTCGTGTCTCGATACGTCGGTTAACCCTTCCACAAGTAGCCTTCTCTAGTTCAATCGACTTCTCATGAGAGCACCATTATAATGAGTATAAGTCTTTAAGAAAATCACATCCCAAAAAATAACTATCGAGATTAGAGAGTTCAAAGAATACTTTATAAGTACTCAACAACCTCTATGAGGTGGAGTCATTATAATCTCTATATATATAAATTCATTGTATGCAATTAATTAAAATGAGAGACAAATTGAAAGAGGTTCGATCATTGAATGTTCCATTCAATTGTATTTGACCGGGTTTTACCCAAAAGGAAAGAATCCACCATACTAGAAGCAACATAGGTGGTCTCGCACGTCGCGATGCGCACCAAAAAGACCGGCTAAATATGTAGTATAATGATACTCGCCGGGTCGTATTCTCTTAGGGACTCCCCGAATGTGGAGTACGAGCGATTCAAGGCACAAGAAATGATCGATTTGGCTTTAAAAATTTTAAACAAACTAAGAAATGCCGGTAAAAGTGTATTTGTTTAAGAACTAAAGCAAAACTATGAATAAGGGACTAAACTGAATACGAGACAAAACTATAAAAGTGGATAAAAAATGGAGAAATACTTGGAGTTATCGGATGACTAAGCTATCATTGCACCACAAATGATATAGGAAATTCATACTCAGTGACCAAATTGATGTTGCCATGAAAACTCATAGAAAAGATTAATTAACCCAATTAATTAGCTCTTAAACAAGTGACTAATCAACCTAATCAACTAATCCACATCTCAATTAAGTCAAGATAGTTCCTAGAGCTAGTCCAATTGACAATTAAACAACCATCAATTAAGATTATCACAATCAACACTATCACAATAGAGCTTAACAACGAAGAGTATCGATTAAAGAGTCAAATGTGAAATAATCAAGAACAAACTCATAGAACATAATCAATATCATCAACTACATCAAAAATCTAAGTCAAGTTAAACAACTAAACTAGAATCCCAAATAGACAAGACGATAAACTAAGAAAAACTCCCTAGACAATAGAATCTGGTGCTCTAGCTTCATCATCCACACTCCAAGCAAGGTTCTTAGTCGACCATTGGTGGAGAGATGCCGGAGCTGCACTCCCAAACCTCAGTTTCGGCCATGGAGGGTGGTTGAGAATGAAGGAGACGAAGTGGAGAAGTAGAGGGACGAGTTGGAGGCTTGGTGATGTGAGAATGTTGTGTGAATGAGGGTTTTTGGTCGATATAGGTTAAATGATGAGTTGGGTCGGTTTAGGAACAATATTTCGGGTCCTTAGGGTTAAGTTTCGGGTTATATGAGTGCAAAATCGGGTTGGGTTTGCAAAAATACGAAATCAGCATGAAAAATCGCGACAAGGCTGTTGGAAAGTTGCTACTGTGCATGGCGGCAGACCAACGGCCTAAGGCACTGTAATTGAGGCCGTTGGAAAGCCGTCAAGGCAAGCGGTGGCTTGCCAACGGCCTATTCTAAAAAAATGGTGTTTCGCCTTCGTTTCGCTCCCGACTTCATTCCGCTTCGATCCCCGCCTTCTTCCACTTCAATCCTTGGGTCCTTGGCTCCTAAAAGCTTACAATTGCACTAAGCTAAACATGTAGAACCTCAAGATATAATTAAACACTTAAAACATGAGAGAATTACACTAAAAACCGATAAAAGAACCAAAATGCAATTGCGATCTCAATGCAACAATTATCATATCTAGAGGCCTAAAACACTTAATATAGGTTATAAAACATCATAAAACATATCCAAAGACCTCTAGATAACACGATATAAACTGGCTCGATCAATAGGCAAGTGGAAGAAGATGAATCAAAATGGGAAACCCTAATTGCCTATCATTTTCCATCCCTCACTCTTGTCTTTCTGGACCAAGCAACCCACTTGGGTGCTTCATTCACAATTTAAACTCTTTTTGGGCTTCATTCACAACTTAAACTCTTTTTGGGTTTCACAATATGACATTTTCATATTGACAATGACAATCAAACTTTATCAAACATTGCAACGTCTACTACTTCAATTGCATCCTCTAATTAAACTTATTTTTCATTCTTTAGTACAGCTCAAACGATTTGACATTTTGGATGTATTATGCCAATTTCAGGGTTGGACTAACACTAATAATTGGTACTCTTTGTGTTCTAATTATCAAGTTTTTGGACGCAAAAAGAGGCGCTTCATTATCTAAATAAATTTTTTTGGTTAAATGATCATTTTGATCTACAAACTATGGGGTTAGTTTATTTGTGGTCCTCAAGTTATTTTTTATTTCATTTTGGTCCTCAAACTATGGAGTCAATTTCATTTTGGTTCTCAAACTATTTTTTGTTCAGTTTTAGTCCTCAAATTTTCACATTTGATTCATTTTGGTCTTCAAACTCTTACATTTGTTTTGGTTTAGTCCTCAAACTTTCATATATGTTTTATTTTGGTCCTTAAACTTATAATAAGTTATTTGGCAAAGAGAGAAAGAAAAACGTTCACTTCTTAAAAGAAAAATTAACCTCAATTTTATTTCATTTTGGTCCCCAAACTTGTTATAAGTGACTTGAAAATGAGAGGAGGAAAAATTTTCACTCTTTTAAAAGTTACATATTAAATAAATTTCATTAGTAGCTATCTGCATTTTCGTGGTATATATATCTTGAGATCACTTTTTTTATTGGTGGCCGGGTAAGCCTTATCACATGATCATATTAAATTCTCCATTAACAATTTCAGACTATACTTATCAACGAGTTTTTAATTTTATTTTCTAAATACAGAATTTGAGCTTTGACTTTTTTTTGTTTGTTTTTAAATACAAAACAGATAGTCCCCCCTTTTTGTAAACCTTAAAACCAACAAGAAATTAATTCCCATACATCTAATTAAATTGACTTAAGAAAAAAAGAAGTAAGCGATGGCTATGATTCATCATCTCGTCCATGATCACCTATATATTTAAAGACAAAAGTCTTATGTACAAAATATTCTATCATGGACTATTAATCTAAATACGAGGAGCTAGAGTAGTTTGACAAATTAATTAGAATATTCTTTATAGTTGTGTATGATTTCTTTAAGCTATAAACTTTTATAATAAATTTAGAAACGTCCATGAAATTACATCAAGTCAACTAATCATTCCCTAAATAATTAAAATATACTACTCAATCCCTCAAATATTACATTCGTCACTAAAGACCAAATAGTTGATAATTGAAACATTTTAGGAACTAAATCGTGTATTTTAATTATTTAAGAACTAATTAATCATTTATCTCCATATAAATTTATTATATCCTAGTTATACATAATACTCAATAATATAACCGAAACACTCAAACACACGAGGTATAATATTTTTGACCTAGAGAATATATTATACGAGGACGGGTGTGAACTCAAGAAATTTGTCACTTGAAGGAAGAAGCCGCAAAGATGATTTTTTTTTGAAAGATTGGGTCAAATTAAAGATACATAAAGAAGCAGCTTCCTAGGAAATAGGCTTTGCTCAATTAAAGCCAACAAAGATAAGCATAAAACATAGAGAGGGGGTTGAGCTAAATTATAACAACAAAATTCAAAAGTTGTTGCTATCTATACCGTACCATGCATATATAATAATCTTCTTTCAATCAACCTAAATTTCTTTCTTTCTTTTTCATATAATATATATCTTACCTATGCATTTTCCATATAAACGTGCCTAATTACGTCTCTGATCTCTCCAACCAAATTTGTTCTTTTTTCTTAATGTCAAATTCAATTCCCCTTTTACTATTAGTATAGTACTTCTCTCTCTCTCTCTCTCTCTCTCTCTCTCTCTAGTTTCTCTATCTCTATCATATCTTTTATCCAATCTTGGTGGGCTCATGACACTTTTAGGGCTACTTAATTACATCATTATATATATGTGAGTTTACCCCATATTAAGTTTCAATTTAATTTGACCACTAAGTGAACCCATCACATCTTACTTGATATTTTGTGATCGGGATTTAACTACACACAATAATATTCCTTTTTTTTTTCCTCCTTTCTTTTGGAACTTAGCTCTTTGTGTGTGTAGAGGGAGTCTGGATTTTGTAGAAAGGATAAAAATTTGTGAGAAATACAAAATGATAAGGCAACAGTTAGGTGTTTTAGGTGGTTCCCCAATATATAGAATTGAATTAAAAATGTTGGCCAGAAAAAAAAATTGTATTGAAATTAAAATAAGAGAAATTGTGAGAATTCAAAGACATGCAACTTACAAATTACAATTCATGAGCTGTGTGAGGAAGGGATGGTTCCACCATAAAGACAATGACCTCTATAATCCAACATATATATTAAACTTGTAATTTATATACGTGTATATATATGGTCATACTCATATCTATGCTATATTATATTATATTGCTTTAAATATTTTTATAAAATTAAACCACAACTTCTTAGTTTTATTTTTAAATTAGAATAATCAATTATTTTAAATATTTCTTAAATTTAATATTTAAAAATAACATTTACATGCAAAGCCCACTATAGTACTTATTGACTTAATTGATAGATAATTTTTGTTGACTTTTTAGATACGTACATGAGAGAGTTTAATTTGATTGAGTTATGGATTGACCAATTAAAAATAAGCATAAAAAACACCCGAACGAGTCTTATGAATCGGGCACTTGCTCCCATGTGTGACCCAAAGGGATCTTCATGTGGGTGTGCATAAGTACATTGCAGACCCGAGCCCGGCCCGTATTAAAACGGGCTTTTTAAAATTCGGGCTCGTTTTTTTTCGGGCTTTTATTTTTGGGCTCCTTTTCAGTTTTTTCGAGCCGGGTAAATCGGGCCAGACGGGCTTTCGGGCTCATGATCAGGTCTAGCCACAACACAATATAATCAATGACACAGTTGTTTTATTTATGTCTCATATTGAATAGATGAAAATTGTGAACTCCCTTTCTCTTCTATAAATGAATCCTCCCCCACCATTTTAGATCTTCAAGCTCATGCAATGCACATAATAAGGAGGAAGAACTCTCACTAGCCTTTTTTTTCCTCTCTTGAGATTTTCTTTCTTTTATGATCGATTGTGGAAAATAATCTCATCCCCTAATGGATGTGACTCACTGTTTGGTGGAGTTGAGTTTCTATCAAGGAGTCAGGTAGATCAAGTTGAGCGTTTGATAGAATAAAGTTGTCAGCAAGACATTCAGGTTATACCAACTTTCGCATTTTTTTGGATTATTTGTTTATATATATATATATATATATATCAGTCCTCGAGTTGAGTTTTGAGAACCCCGGTTCGAGAAACCCAATTTTTGTAGACAATTTAAATGGTGCATTTTTTTAATTTAGTTGAACTTATTTGATTAATGAATATAAAATTTAAAAAAATTATGTCGTATTTATTAATTAGATTTTTAAAAATATTTCAATTAACTGATGTTCATAATTATGTTTTAAAAAAATATGTATTTGATTCCACTCAACTCTTGATTATTTACGGCCTAAACTAAAAAAACAAAAATTTTGTACAAAAAAAAAAATTACATAATAAAACTAAAAGTTGACATGACGAAGCTAATTTTATTGTAGCAGAAAAGTCCATAACTTAAACCTAACAACAATTACTTTTTTGGCAAAAAAAAATACTTCATTCAACACGAAAGAAACCCAAAGGCACCAAGAAACACCAAAACAACAAAGCCAGAGTCAAGGAAATCCAGAGAGGCAGCAAAACAGTTGCAAAAAATAGCAAAAACAGCAAAAAGCCAAAAAAGCCCAGCAAAAGAGAAGCAGAAAAAGGAATCAACAAAGCACATCAGACCACACCAAAACGCGCTCCGAAAACAAAACAACCAACAACCAAAACCTCCAAACAAGATCATAGCCAGTGGAAATGGAGGTGTGACCACCCAACCAAAGGGACACATCTTTAAATATTTGTAAACAACGATTACTAATTCCTTCAATATAAACCATATATCGGAAAAGTAATTTCAAAATACACTTGAATCGTAAACATAATTTAGGATCTAAAAGCAAATTCTGAATGTTTATGGCTAGCTTCTCTTAAAAATTTTGAGGAGAAGCAATGCTAACTATTACACATTTAATAAATAAACTCACTTCCTGAATTATTAATTGGAAGTCTCCATATATAGATTGTATTACTTAATAAGGAGCTTGATTAGGTGCATTTAATTCAAATGTTATCAGGTGTCTGTATTTTGCTACCAAACTAAATCTATTTAAGAAAAAAATTTGATAGATCAACAAAATGCTTGTTTCTCAATTATGTCTCATTCTACAAATGATACAAGTTATATGATTTTACCCTAGCCGCTCAAAAAATCTTTTCTCTCATGAGAGTCGAGTTCTCTCTCAAACCCCTCCCTGTGAGGGACCACCCCTCTCTTTCATGAGAGATTTCAGCCTATTTCATATTAGGGTTATCGGTGGCGCCTTCCAGCTTTGGCCTTCTGCGGCGATGCTCTTTTTTGTGTGTCTTCAGCTGTGGTGGTTTTCAAGTTCAGGTGGTTTTCAGTGATTGTCCTTCCCAGATCTGTGTGCTCTCTGCTTGTGTCCATGTGTTTTCTGTGGCGGATTTTGTGGCGGTGATCAGCCCAAATAATGACATGTTATTTGGTCTTCTTTTTACACGTTTATAATGATAATTTATTGCAAATAGACCAATTAATATATTAAGGGCTGCACCAAGGTATGACATAATAAAGTGGATAAAATATATTATTTAGCATTTATTTATTGTATTTTATAAATAGGTGCTACTTAATGGTTTTTTTAGTGTTTCAGATATCCAAACAGGGCATAACCAAAGGGGAAACATCTAGAATCAACGAAAAGATACTAAATAGCGCAAGTTTCGCTTGTGCCGTTGGCTGTGCTGCCGACACAAGTGATGGCACACGCCTCTGAGTCAGCATGACTTCAACAGATAAGCTTCAGCGTAAAAATAGGGCGTGCCGTTGGTTGTGCCGCCAGGAAGTCCAACGGCACAAGAAAAGAAGTGGTCTAGGGTATGTTTTGGACGACCAGGATTCAAGATATTGAGATGCCGTTAGGATATTTCGGATATTTCGCTGTGTTGCCGGCACATGTGACGGCCCAAGCCCAACTTTATGCCTATAAATAGAGCTCGTCATTCCAACCTTCAAAACACACAATCAATGGAAGTGGGAATAGAAAAGCAACCGAGGAGAGGCAGCAACTATCAAGAGGTCTCCATATGGGATCTAATCAAGATTTTGGTTATTTCTCTATGATGAGAGCCTAAACATCCTTGCGTCCCAGAGGAATCTGAAGGAAGCCGGAGTTCATCGTTCTTCATAGTTCAGGGAGTGTTTATTATTTAGTCATGTTTGTTCGTTAGTCGTTCTTAGATGAAGGTTTGATTCAAGATACAATTAGCAATTGGTTTAGATTGGTTTAATATTTCCATAACTTATTTTGTGTAATTCTTTAGAACTACGTTTGTTTAATTGTTACATGAAATAAAGTTCCTCTAATTCTTCACACGATAGTTTCGTTAATCGGTAGATAGAGTTATGATCTAAATCTTATCTTGTGTCATTGATTTAATGAGTGTTGTTAGTATTAATTACTATTTCTCAGGTGGCAATACTAATTGATCTAATAACTAATTACTCTTGAGTCTTCAAGGTATAATAGTATGTGGACTTGATAAGCATGTCTATTTAACTCTTCCGTATCTTTATGAACTAGGATGGTGGAATTCGTGATTGTTCTCTAGGATAGCTTTATCTTATTGTTCTTTTATCTTTTATATTATCGTTCATATAACTATCTTCATAGCCTCACCTAAGTTCATAGATATTTATACATATAATACTTATCCTTAACCACAAAGTTTTGCAAGAGATTCGACCTTGGGTTAGCATCTATACTATATATTAATATATAGTAATACTTGCGAGGCTTGAGTATTTTTTTTATTTTTAATTCATTGTTCTCTACATTGAGAACAATGTGGAAGTTTAAGTGTGGAGGAGTGACTACCTGTGCAAAAATTATATTTTCTTCCGGTCTAGAAAAGAGAATTTCTGTCCTTTTCTTAATAGCCCTTTTGGAAAATTAATTCATTTTTGATTTGTTTATNTTGTTTAATTGTTACATGAAATAAAGTTCCTCTAATTCTTCACACGATAGTTTCGTTAATCGGTAGATAGAGTTATGATCTAAATCTTATCTTGTGTCATTGATTTAATGAGTGTTGTAGTATTAATTACTATTTCTCAGGTGGCAATACTAATTGATCTAATAACTAATTACTCTTGAGTCTTCAAGGTATAATAGTATGTGGACTTAATAAGCATGTCTATTTAACTCTTCCGTATCTTTATGAACTAGGATGGTGGAATTCGTGATTGTTCTCTAGGATAGCTTTATCTTATTGTTCTTTTATCTTTTATATTATCGTTCATATACCTATCTTCATAGCCTCACCTAAGTTCATAGATATTTATACATATAATAGTTATCTTTAACCACGAAGTTTTGCAAGAGATTCGACCTTGGGTTAGCATCTATACTATATATTAATATATAGTAATACTTGCGAGGCTTGAGTATTTTTTTTATTTTTAATTCATTGTTCTCTACATTGAGAACAATGTGGAAGTTTAAGTGTGGAGGAGTGACTACCTGTGCAAAAATTATATTTTCTTCCGGTCTAGAAAAGGGAATTTCTGTCCTTTTCTTAATAGCCCTTTTGGAAAATTAATTCATTTTTGATTTGTTTATTATTTCTCCCTTTTATTTTATTTATTGTTCTTGTGCTTTGAGGACAATGCAAGCTTTAAGTGTGGGGGAGTGGTAAACTCGGCAATATGTTAGGTAGTAAGTAATTTTCTTCTAGCTATTTCTTGAATTTAATCACCTCAATTGATAGTTTAGCATAAAATTTTTCCTACCCATAAAAATTATTATTTTCTCCATCATGGCGTTATGATCATTATGATCTCAAGAATTCTCGTTAATAATTTAATTAATTTTCCAATTTTTATTTTTTTTTGCCCTTATTTTATTATTATTTCCCTTAAACATTGAGGACAATGTTTTCTTCTAAGTGTGGGGGAGAGATGTAACAACCCACATTAATTTTTGGTAATTGCTTGGTGTTTTAGGACTAAAATGTCTTGGGAGCAAAGTGAGGCAACTTCATTGGTAAATAAATAAGTTGGAGGACCAAAATAGAAGTTTGAAGAAGTAAAAGAAATTAGGAAGGACTTGTTTGAATAGAGTAAGAGGCCCTGGGAACTATTTTGTTATGCTAGAAAACTTTATAGCCTTAAAAATGCAATTCTAACTAAAGAGGGAGTTGTGCGTTTAGTTGGTGGATGAAAGAAAAGAAGAAAGAGGCAGAAGGAGGCACGATGAAATCAGAACGGGGAAGAAGAAGAAGGGAAAAGGAGAAGAAAGAAGGAGAGTGAAGGGAAAGAAGGAGGAATTGAAGCTTGAACCCACCAAGATCAACCAAACTTTTGAGGTAGGATGCTTGTTTCTCCTCCATTTTGACAACCCTCTATTCTTTCTTCTCAACTAAATTTCTTAGGGTTTTGAATGATTGATTTTGAGAAATGATGATGTTTTGATGAAATTGATAAATGAGTTGTGTTATACAAGTGCTAATTGATGAAACGAACTGTGCAGTTTTTGCAGAACATACAGTGGAGATTGGTGGATATCTCCATATCCAGTGGTTCGATCGTCTACGACTCGTTTTAAAGCTTAGAAATAGAGGAACTAGCCATTGCTTTAGCTTGAAGATCAGGTGTCTGGATGGAGAGAAAATGGGCTGAATTTTTGTTTAGTTTTGTGTTTTGTTTCCATTTCTTTTAGGGGACTTCTTTGAGAGTTGCTTCCCTTCAAGAATGGAATTACTTGAGTGTTTAAAGAGGGTGGAATGATGGGGTTTTCATTTCCTTCCCCAATCTTTGTGTATTGGGGAATGTGGGATACTTTGTTAAAGTGTAATGTTTAAAACTTGATTTGGGAAATTAAATAGGAATTGGGAAAAACTAAGTGATTGGCACTTGCTGATTCTTGGGTGTTATTAGGATAAAGGGGTTCTATGTTTAGATTGAATTTTTGTTGGCATTTGGATAGGAAATCTTATTTTAGATGAATACGAAATTATGCAATTATTGAGTTATAAATCTTTGTTGTAAATGAAAATTGGTGTATTTGATGTATGTTGGTGGACAAGAATGTTATTATTTTGATGCATGAGTTAGAATACTTATTAAATATTATGATATGATAGTTGGATTTGTGGTTATAAGTGAAATTTTAATGTTGATGAAATATGGATATTGAATTATGGAAATATGATGAGTATTACATTGATGACCTTGTGACTCTTGAATGAGAAGTAGTTTGTTGGTATGGATTATACTTGTGGATTATTTGTGTAATTGGTAAATATTTTGTCATGGGCATAGTGTTGAACATAAGTTGTTGTTGATGAAATTTGTTAATTATGTGAATAAGAGAATGATGTTAGTTATCATATCAAGATAATTGTGTTACTCTTGTTTATGTGTGGAATTGACATTGAGTGAATGAATTGAATTGTTAACTTGTGGATTGCACATATGAATGTGCTTGATACTAATTTGGGGGGTATAAGGGGCCGGGTGGTGGCCAATATTATTTTGAGAATATAAGGGCCCGGGTGGTGGGCAGACGGACTTGTTATCGGGTATGGAGTTAACCAGGGTGCTGAAGGACTTAAACATGTTACTTGCTTTGTTGCTTGCCATATTTTGATGATTTAGTTAATACTTGTTCATGAATGTAAATGCTATATCTTCTTATGCTATATGTCTGTTATCATCTTTGTTTTGTTGAGATGTTAGAATTTTTTATTGTCTTATGGATTGTGGTTAAGTGGGACTTCGTATCCTACTGAGAATTTTCCCAAAATTCTCATTCCTATTCCCCACAGATCTTGTGTTGCATGAAGAGGAAGATTCAGAAGAAGGTGGGTTTGGTGGTACTGCTTGAAGGGACTTCTATCTATCCTTGTAGGAGTTCTTAGGACTTGTAGTTCTTATGCTAGTTGTATGTTTTCCCTTTGATCTAGTCATCTGTATTTTGACCTGTGTGGCTTCCCACAACACTAAAACCTTTTGTATTTTGAATACTTGTGTGTATCAGATGATTGGAATCCTTGTACGGGTATGGTCTTTGTAATCAACTATTTTATCTGCCTTGTTTTCATGTTAAAACATTGAGGGTCTTTACACTTGGTATCAGAGCCAATCGCTCCACCGACCGAGTGGGTTGTGGGTATGCTATGGGTAGTGTAACCTCAAGAATAGGGTGTTCCATTGCCACCGAACTTAGGCAGTGGTTTACCATGAAACCCTTGAGTCAAAGGACAAGTAGGAAGTGTAGTAATTCTCCTAGGGTCATGTATGCTTTAATAAATTTTATGTCATTGAGTCTGAATCAACTCGATGGGATTCTGTTTTGTAGAAGTAAGCATGCCACCCTGGAGGAGGACCATTTCATCTCGAATGGATGACATGGAGGCTCGTTTCCAGGATATGATGCATATTTTCCAGAACACCATGAATAATAGGGGAGCACAAGCGGGAGCAAACTAGGGAGTGCAGGCAGAGGCGAATGTAGGAGTGGCCGAGCCTAATGTGGCGGTACTAGAAAATCCCCCACCACCTCCAAATGTACCTGCTAGAGTGGATGCTGCCTATCATCAAGGATGGGCAGACTTTCAGTGGTCTAACCCCGAACCTTTTTGCGGGAACTATGATCCAGAGAAAGCAGATCAGTGGTTACACGATATGGAGGACATATTCGATGTGTTGCGGTGTGATGATGCACAAAAAGTTTCTTATGTTGTGTACAAAATGAAGGGGGAGGCAAAATACTGGTGGAGAGGGACCAAACACATTCTAGAGAGTCAAGGGCAGCAGATTACCTGGCAGACTTTCCAAGGAGCTTTCTTAGACAAATACTCGTTTGAGCCTTTAGGTGTTTTCAATATGACTATCAGGATTTATTTTAGTAGAAGTTTTTGCCATAATCCTCGTTTTTTTGCTTTCATCCCTCTTAGGATTGGGTTTGCCAGTTATAGTCAGAAAAAAATGATGAAAAAAAAGTATCTTGCGAAATAAAAAGAAAAGAAAAATCAAAAGAAAAGCAAGAGAAAAAGATTGATCAATTGAAAGATAAGAGTCTTGTGCCTGTCGACTCTTAGTAAATATATATATGTGAGCTTCAAGTAGACTGGCAATTTCCCTTGGAAAAGATGATGAAAGTTTCATGAGGTATTGGTTCTCAAGTATACTAAATCAAACCTTGAATGTCAACATTAAACACCAATAATTCTTTTCTCTTTCATACACTTATTCTATATGGCCTTTTTCCCATTCATTACAACCCTATTAAAGACCTATTAAAGACCTTGAGGATTTTTACAAGCCTATGGTAGGAAACTTAGTCTAAGGAATGACTTGAGAGAAAATACCCAATTAGTGAGGAGAGCGATACACTTTTGGAATTGGTCTTATAGAAATTAGATCGCACTACTTTACAGAGTTACTTGCTTGGTGAATTCTCTAGCTCTAGGGTATGACTATGTGCTTGCCTTGAATCATGAACTTGGGAAAGTTCCTTGATTCTTTGGCATATTCTCTTTTCTTCTACTTTGTAGCTTTGCTCAGGAGTGCAAAGTTTAAGTGTGGGGGATTTGATCAGCCCAAATAATGACATGTTATCATGTTATTTGCTCTTCTTTTTACACGTTTATAATGATAATTTATTGCAAATAGACCAATTAATATATTAAGGGTTACACCAAAGTATGGCATAATAAAGTGGATAAAATATATTATTTAGCATTTATTTATTGTATTTTATAAATAGGTGCTACTTAATAGGTTTTTCAGTGTTTCAGATATCCAAACAGGGCCTAACCAAAGGGGAAACATCTAAAATCAACGAGAAGATACTAAATAGTTGAAGTTTCGCTTGTGCCGTTGGTTGTGCCGCCGATAAAAGTGATGGCACACGCCTCTGAGTCAACATGACGTCAGCAGATAAGCTTTAGAGTAAAAATAGATTGTGCCGTTAGGAAGTCCAACGGCACACGCAAAGAAGTGGTCTAGGGTATGTTTTGGACGATCAGGATTCAAGATATCAAGATGCCGTTAGGATATTCTGGATATTTCGCTGTGCCGCCAGCCTGTGTCGCTGGCACATGTGACGGCCCAAGCCCAACTTTGTGCCTATAAATAGAGTTCGTCATTCCAACCCTCAGAACACACAATCAACGGAAGAGAGAATAGAAAAGTAGCCGAGGAGAGGCAACAACCATCGAGAGGTCTCCATATGGGATCTAATCAAGATTTTGGTTATTTCTCTATGATGAGAGCCTAAACATCATTGCGTCCCGGAGGAGAATCTGAAGGAAGCCAGAGTTCATCGTTCTTCATAGTTCAGGGAGTGTTTATTATTTAGTAATGTTTGTTCATTAGTTGTTCTTAGATGAAAGTTTGATTCAAGATACAATTAGCAATAGGTTTAGATTGGTTTAATATTTCCATAACTTATTTTGTGTAATTCTTTAGAACTACGATTATTTAATTGTTACATGAAATAAAGTTCCTCTATTTCTTCACACGATAGTTTCGTTAATCGGTAGATAGAGTTATGATCTAAATCCTATCTTGTGTCATTGATCTATCATGAGTGTTGTTAGTATTAATTACTATTTCTCAGGTGGCAATACTAATTGATCTAATAACTAATTACTCTTGAGTCTTCAAGGTATACAATAGTATGTGGACTTAATAAGCATGTCTATTTAAGAACTCTTCCGTATCTTTCTGATCTAGGATTGTGGAATTCGTGATTGTTCTCTAGGATAGCTTTATCTTATTGTTCTTTTATCTTTTATATTATCATTCATATACCTATCTTCATAGCCTCACCAAAGTTCATAGATATTCATACATATATAATAGTTATCTTTAACCACGAAGTTCCGCGAGAGATTTGACCTTGGGTTAGCATCTATACTATATATTAATATATAGTAATACTTGTGATGCTCGAGTATTATTAATTTGATTCGTTTAGCATCTTACGACGAGGTGCTCGGTCAGGCGGCGACNCTTTGGAGAAAGAGGCGTGGAGGCTAGCACCTCGTGTTCGGGAAACTGTTCGTGTGGATTACCGGTGGAGGAAGGACGTGCAAACGGACTTCTATATTCACAAAGTTCAACCATCCGATTGAAAGCTTGAGGTATAACACTTTTCATATCTAGTTTTAAATTCAGCTAGCGGATCTCAGGGTGAGATTTTCTTGGGGGCGCANTGTTTCCAGTTCTTTAGATGGTTGTACCTTTAGTTGGATTCCTTAGGTTCGTTTACGTGGCAGCTGTTTGTCTTGCCATTTGTCTGACACAAAGATGGGTCCTCTTGGATGGGTTCCAAACCTCCCACCTTCGTCAGTTGATGTTTTGTCTAATGTTGTTGTTGATGCTAGGGATGAATTGAATTATTTTACTGTGTTTTTGTTTGTACTGCGCTTGACTTTGCCTTACTTTTGAGTTTTGAATGAATTATGTTTCAAGCAAAAAAAAAACAAAAAAGTTATATGATTGAACTCCTCATGGGGAGTTCATTACTATTAATGTTGTCTTCTATGAAGATCAATCTCCATGATAGGGGACTAATTCTGAGTTCCCCTCTTAAGTTATAGCTCCATTACCTATTCTTGATGACTCTAATAACTTTGAAGATTCTCCCATGCAAGATTTGGTACCCTCTTAACCTCATCATGATGGGATTTTTGAGCCAATGATCTCAATCTTATGAGACCAAAAATTCAAATTCAATACTTGAAGTTTGGCAAAATAATTCTATAGGTCTTTTATAATCATTAAGGCGTAGTGCTAGAGAAATTGAGACATAAGGGCTCTTTTATGCTTCAACATCATCTTCTTTGCATTTGGCTAGGCCTTTTGTGATGCAAATTGGGCTACTTGCCCCAAGATATATAAGGAGGAGTATTATCAGTTATTGTTTATTTTTTGCAAGTTCTCTTATTTCATGGAAAACTAAGAAGTAAAGTACAGTTTCGAGATCGAAGTTCAATTGAGGATGAATATATATAGAGAATTGGTAGCTATTGTTGTAAAGCTTAAATGGATGTCATATGTTTTACGAGATTTTCATAACACTATTCCTTATCTTATTCGGTTGTACTGTCATAACCAAACTGTTACTCACATTATTGTTAATCCAGTGTTTCATGACATTTTGGAGATAAATTATTATTATGTTCGAGATCAATACACGATTGATTTTGTTGTTACATTCCTCAGTTTATTTGTTCAAGTTCCCAAGTTACTAATGTGTTTACCAATCCCCTTCAAGCTTTGAAATTCAATATATGTTATATATATTGTCCAAATTGTGTTTGATGAATTTTCATCAGTCTCCAACTTGGAGAAGGGGATCATAAAATTTATTTATGTATGTTTTCTGTTAATTAGTTTTTTAGCAATCAAGCCAAAAAAAAAGTTTATTAGCGAGTTAGGAGGTTAGTTAGTGTATTTACTTTCATACTCTTCAATTAGTTAGCCTTAGTTATAGCTGAACCCTTGTATATATAACAAAATTTTAATGATTTATAAAGTGTGAGAATAGTTTATTCTGCTTTACTTTTTTTTTTTAGAAAGAAGGGATGGGGGATGGGATGCTAAAATTTCACTTGTATTCTCTTATTTGAATATTAGTGACTCTTTTGAAATATCTCAATTTAAAGCATTTGAAATTCAAAAATATAAATAAAAAATTAAAAATTAAAAGTTAATCTTATGTATATTATTGACTGTCCCTTTAATTTATAAATTTCCAAACAATGAAAGAATATCCTAATCAGAGTTATATTTCCATACGGAACTAACTCTCCAGCTAGTAGTGTCTTATTTTAACATGAGTGGTGGTTAATTATACTGCTTACGCTTTCAGTGTAAAGGTGAGAGCGACTACATACATATACATATATACATTACAAGACCGATGAATTTATATCAACAAAAAACAAACATCTCATATACATATAATTATTAATCTATTATTTGATTTGATGTTGAATGATATTTACAGGTGGATATATTGAGTTGCGATTTTTGACTTTGTGGTCCAGCACACTAACATGATGATCAATATGTATATATATATATATATGATTGATTTATCTAACATGCGCCTTAAGAGACATTTTAAGGTTTCTTTTGATTGATTAATAAAGCATCTCATATCTTGAAATCTACGAAAATTCATTTAAAAGATAATTTTTAGGGTTTGAAAACCCACTTGACCAATCAAAGTAAACCTTAACATGTGCCCTAAGGGCACATATTAGAAGGACCCATATATTATTATATTTAAGATCCTTCTAAGGGCACATGTTAAGGTTTCTTTTGATTGGTTAAGTGATTTTCAAACATTAAAAATCATATTTTAAATAAATTTTCATAGATTTCAAGATATGAGATGCTCTAATAACCAATAAAAAAAACCTTAAAATATACCCTAAGACACATATTAGATAAATCCACATATATTTATATATCTCATGTTGTAACACATACACGTATATATATATACATGTCCCATGTATATATATATATATATATCATCATACATACTTTACTTTTCTAAAGTTGCTTCTGCAGATCCGACATGAAATCAACCCTCACCAATGTCACCATTATACTTCTGCAACTTCCATAATTTTCTTTCGTACATTTGAAGAATACAGTAATTAATATGTGTAGTTGCAAGCTAGCTAGCTAGCTAGCTATCGATGCCAACCTTCTAACTTAATTTGTTTCGTCACTACATAAAAAAAGTCCAAAATTTCAATTCAACACATTTTGTTATTTATTTATTTATTATTTTATTCTTTTTAATTTGTATTTTCTATTCATCCTTG
>QANZ01055683.1:4224-43377 GCA_003254925.1 Chamaecrista fasciculata | reverse complement strand
ATATACCTAGCTAGATCACGAGCTTTTGTGATTATGTTGGAAACAGATTTCATTGGCTCTCTTATATATATTACACAAAGGACTCAACTTCGTGGAGTTTTCATATATATATATATATGAATAAATTATATATATCTCAAGTTGTTGGATAATATTAATTAATAATTGATGCTCCGGTAATTATTTACTTCTTGGCCTGTTACAATTAGAGATGAGTGAAATAGGGCAATTCATATAAGAAAGGATAAAAGTAATATAATATACTAGGGGCTTGGCGCATATAACATTTGAATTGATTTAAAATTGAAAATTAAATAAAATTTTTATATTGATAAATAAGTAAATTTAGAACCAATTTGAGAAATTATAAAAAAATATAAGTGTCATATAAAATAAATAAAATATTTAAGATTAATTTGAAATTATCTCAAATAGTTGGGACTAATAAAAGATTTTGACAAATTTAGAGGAAGGGAGGGAACGTGAGGTGGGTGGGGTGTGGAAGGTGGATTTTTTTTTTAATTTTTAGTTTAATGAATTGTGTTTAAAATAATTTATTTTACTATAATTTTATATTGTCGACTACCAGAGAGACTCCAGGCATATAATATAGTATAGATATAGATATAGATAACTGAATATAAAGAATAATTTAGTATTTAACTGGTTTTTTTTTTCGCTCTATTTCACTCTCTTTTCAAACCCTACAGATAATATATATAAAATTCGGAACATTCTATTCTTTTGCCAACTTCGGTGATATATTTTGAGCTAAAACTTCGATTTTGGAGACATCAAAGATAAACATTTATTTAATTGATTAGAATTTAGAAATTTCCAATATCACATTAATAAGAAATATATATTTATACTATATTATATGTCTGTGGTACTTTTTGGTCGTCCATATTTTAAAATTATAATCTATAATCCCACATCAACAAAATGATTGTAACAGCCACAATCCACATTCATTATTTATATTATCATTGAACCAACTCAATTTGTACGATTGCTCATAATTTTATATTTTTTATATAATTTTAATTTTTTAATAATATATTAATTATTAAATAACGAGCACGCAAAACCCCTAATATATATATATATATAAATGCATGTTTTAACTTTTACATACAATTAATCGTTAATGTCATAAATTAATTAAAATATAACTTCACTTGTCTTCTACTCCTAATTCATTTGTCAACGGAATTTCACCGGATTTTGCACATCATCAATTGATTGTGAGTATATTAAATAAAGATAGCCTCTAATCTGTACATTTTCTATAATCAACTCAGAAGTCAAAAGGAACTAATTTCAACAAATGTGAGTCTGAAGTTGGAAATAACTAGTTAAAGTGTTATAAAAAACCAGATAGTAAAACTAGTTACCTAGCCAGAAGTTTGGTATTTTAGTGGGAATTTTTCGATTTCAAAAGTTTAGAAAAAATAGATTGAAACTTGAAAGTCATCGATCCAAAGTTGAAGGGTTATATATTGTAATAAATAATATTATGAAATGGTCCAAATATTTGATATATATTGAAAAACTCAAAAACACCTATTGTTTCCACTATCTCATTTTATGGTGGCGTACGTGTGTGGTGTGTGTATATATTAATATAATTGACGGGTGATAGATCATAATCGTGATGCAAAACCTTTTTGTTCATTATATGTAAGCATTAAATTAGGGTTAAGATTATTGTTCACTTCAAACAATTCCACTTATCCTATGTATACTATTGTTTTTCCCACGAAATATCATTATACAATTTGATTTGGCTATCCAATTGATTTGGTGGGGGCAGGTGGATATTAATTAATTTCAAAAGCTACAATAATATAATTTGTGGCAAAAGTACACTTGGTACTCCCAAATTATAGGGTCAATTTCAATTATACCAAAAAAAAAATTCAGGTTAATTATACATCTAATATTTCACATCTAAGTCAATTGTGTCCCCAAATTGGGGGTATAATTGACAAAAAAAAGATTTGAGATATAATTTATCTAAAAAAACTTTAGGAATACCAAGAGTACTTTTGTCTATAACTTTTTTAAAAGGAAATGTATATAGATCAATGTTGTCATAACTGCACTCAACCAGACTAAAATGATAGTTACGAGGCAGTTGAGCTAGACTGTTTAGATAAGATAGGTCCGCTGGAGAGATGACTGTTAGAGACTATTAAGAGGGACCGCTCCTAGGAGATGCCTGTTGAAGTCCCACATTACTTGGTTAAAAGGCTTTCTAACTCTATATATATAATGAGGCAATCCTCTCCCTATAAGAGCTCTTTTGGGGTGAGTTAGACCTTTCTACATGGTATCAGAGCCTGGTTATGTGGGATGGATGAGCCTTATTGTGGACTGCCTTGAGAATAACCCGTTGGCTTCACGCTCTAGTTGGTCGTGAGGGGTGCGTGTTGAAGTCCCACATCGCTTAGTTAAAGGGCCTTCTAACACTATATATATAATGGAGCAACCCTCTCCCTAAGAGAGCTCTTTTGGGGAAAGTTAGGCCTTTCTACATGGTATTAGAACCAGGTTTGAGCATGTGGGATAAATGAGTCTTACTTGGGCTGCCCTAGGAATAACTCGTTGGCTTCACGCTCCTATGTTGGGCGTGAGGAGGGCGTGTTGAAGTCCCACATTACTTGGTTAAAAGGCTTTCTAACTCTATATATATGATGGGGCAACCCTCTCCCTATGAGAACTCTTTTGGGGTGAGTTAGGCCTTTCTACACCTTATCATTTGCTATGATTATAATTCTAATATTTGTTTTATATTTTATTTATATTTTAAATAATTGATCAGCCCAAATATTGACATGTTATTTGGCCTTCTTTTTACGCGTTTATAATGATAATATATTGCAAATAGACCAATTAATATGCTACGGGCTGCACCAAGGTGTGGCATAATATAGTGGATAAAATAGGTTATTTAGCATTTATTTATTATATTTTATAAATAGGTGCTACTTAAAGTTTTTCAGTGTTTAAATATCCAAACAGGGTCAAACCAAAAGGGAAACATCTAGAATCAACGAGAAGATATTAAATCGCACAAGTCACGCTTGTGCCGTTGGGAGTGCTGCCGGCACAAAATAGGACTTCTCGCGGCACACGTCTCTGAGAGGAGTATGACGTCAGCACGTAAGCTTCAGTGTAATTTTAGGCTATACGTTACTTGAGCCGCCAGCCCAAGTAAGAATTCTCACGGCACACGCAAGCTAAAGGCTAAAAGATATGTTTTGGACGGCCAAGATTCAAGATATCAAGATACAGCGAAGATATTCCGGATATTTCGCTGTGCCACCATGTTGAGTCGTCGGCACATGCCACGGCCCAAGTCCAAATCTGTTCCTTGACTTGCGAACCAAGTCTATTATTCATGCCTATAAATAGAGTTCGTCATTCCACACTCAGAGTATCGCGCAGCGCAAAGAGTAGGGAGCACCGTAGAAAATAGAGAAATACATTCTTCATATCAGAGTTCTTGTGGGATCATGGAAATTCAACCCGAATTTGTTCATCTTTCCACCATGAGCAACTAAACACCAACGCTGGGAGGAGCATTGGAGCAAAGCATGAACTAGGGTCTACACTTAAGGGAGTTTCCTCACACTCAAATTAGGGTTTTACTTTCTTGTTCTTGATTTCTAGAACTAGTTATAATTCCTGTTTCTTGATTAAGAACTTGGTTTTAATTATTCAATTATATCTTGATTGTAACCCTCGAGTCTATATTAGTTTGGTTATAATTATAGATATATATCTTTGACAATAGTTTTTGTTATAAAGATTTTGATTCTTGATCACTCTTTTATCATCAATTGAATGAAGGTTTCCAATTCTTGTTATGAATTATCTTGTTTCAGGTCTTTTCATGATAAAGTTGTTAATCTAGGTCATTGAGTTGTTAATGACTACCTTAGGATGATTTGTGTGAGATGCTTCGCTTATCTTTAGTAGTAATGATTGCTTAATCCAATCGCTTTGCTGGGTACCTTCTCAACTTGGTTAATTCGTTTGTTTATTATTGTTTTCTTCCAATTCAGTCCTTTTAGTCAAAAATCACTAAATATTTATTGCTTAATTTAATTATTGTCTTAGGTCATTGATAAACATTCAAAGAACACTTTTCTCTTGTTTTTGCCCGATTAGTGATAATTTGGTATTGTTCGCTTTTGAACTATACACGTAAGTTCATCGAAAGATCGACTCGGATTGCACCACTATAGTGCATTAATTCCGATATTTTGGTCACCTAACGTCGGGTCCAGTCAATAATTAATAATTTTAATTCGATTGAATTATAAATTGATGATTAAGCTGATCAAATTGTAAACTTAACACACTTGTTTGATTGATTGAATAGTACAATGTATATATATAATGAATATAATTAAAAAGAAAAAAATAAGAATAAAGAGGTATAATTATGCTTAGGTGGTCCATGTTAGAATTTATCGTACACACGTATCCTCCTTATCAATTAGGTTGGTAAAATACCTTAGAATTGATAGATACACAGTATTGATTCCATGCATCAGCGCACAAGGGAATGTGATAATCTCACATTAAATTGTTCATGATGTTATCAGCTAACGCAATAATAATGCCATATTAGGACCATTTCAATTTTAATTTATGATCAATTAAGCTGATGAGGTTTCCTACAAATTCTGACCTTCAATCGATCACATTATCTTCATCTTAAATCTCATTATTATTGTAGCTAATTAATTCAATATAATCTCGCTCAAATTCATAATTATCACTACCAAGTTTTTATTACTCATTTAAAGTAATTTAATTCAATTCAACATATGTACATTATTATGATAGCCAGATTAAACCATTCAATAATAAATAATTTATGATAGGGTTCTAAAGTCTAACCTTAAATAGATGATACACGCTATTGCTTTTCTTCTAAAACATTAGGTCGTTCTTATCAAACAAAAAAAAAACAAAAAAAACATTAGGTTGTTGCCCGTTATACAGTTGACAGTTATAACTATATCTACACCCTCTAAATAACGATTAACGTATTTTTATCTTTTTGTACTTATCTCAACTAATTTGATTGTTGGCAAGATTTGTCAAAGATTTTACATCTATTTATTTCTTTTATAAATCTTGTACTAAAATCTCTCGTTACAAATCATCCCATTAATTCTTACCCCTAGAGTGATGATTTTCTTTAATTTTCTTTACATGAAAATATTAGGTCAAGCTTATCCAACACGGTTCTTTAGATTATTACTCCCTCCGTTCCTATATATCTGATGTTTAAGGTAAATACACACAGACCAAGGAAATGATTAGCTCACCTAAAATCAAGAGAAAAATAAGGTAAAAAGACTAAACTATCCCTTTTAAATTACTTGAAAAATGTTTATTCATTTATGACTCTACTATATTTAATAGGGATAGAATGGTAAAAAAATAATTAATGCTCTCTTGAAATTGTAAAACATCAGATATTTTGGAATAAAAAAAAATTCTCCAGAAAAGCAGATATTCAGAAACGGAGGGAGAGAGTATGTTTAACGAGGGATATTTTAACTTCGAGAATGAAATAAATGATAACACTTATTGTTCTTTATGGGTTTGATTTCGTGCATGAATTTAATAAAAATATCGGATCTTCCACATGTGAAATGGAAAGACTCTAGCATCACATCAAGAACTTTTTTTTATTTTTCATCTTTTGTGGGGGGTCACCGTCAGCCATGAACTGAGCCCATACTATAATTGTCATTTCTAATGCCAAATATTCTGTGTCTCTTATGAATCTATATCATCGTGATTTTATTGTGATTTTTAATTCATATTTTTTTAAAAAAAATAAATTTAAAAAACATTACATTTTTGTTAATTTATTATAAAAGTTTGTTTATTTTTTTTGAAACTGCACTTTTCATTTCATAACTTTTGCTTAGTCTCAATTTGGTCTCCTATGTTTTATTGCACTTATGATCTCATATATTTTGTTTAAGCCGTAGATTTGGTCCTGTATCCCACCTGACCTAAAGATATTGTTGAAAAAAATAGAAATAAGATGAAGAAACACAATTATAGCACAACAGAAACTAACGTGGAAACCCCAAACTGAGGGAAAAACATGACCGTTGCCAAAAGACAAAAAATACTATATGAAACTTTTTATATCACACAATATTCTCACAACTCTTGTCCCAAATACACTTACACTCTNGTTTAAGCCGTAGATTTGGTCCTGTATCCCACCTGACCTAAAGATATTGTTGAAAAAAATAGAAATAAGATGAAGAAACACAATTATAGCACAACAGAAATTAACGTGGAAACCCCAAATTGGGGGAAAAACATGACCGTTGCCAGAAGACAAAAAATACTATATGAAACTTTTTATATCACACAATATTCTCACAACTCTTGTCCCAAGTACACCTACACTCTCCAAAGTTAGTATTTAAACACACCGTACCACTCTAAAACATGATAATAAATATGCAAATAATAATAAATACATCTTACAACACTCAACTAACTAGAGAATAAAGAGGAGATAAAAAGTCAAATACAAACTTAAAGTGTGACTTGGTTCCCATAAAAAAAGGACCTTGGGTAATGTGGAACCAATTTTCAAGCAATATCTCAAGTTCCGAACAGATATGGACTAATTATGCACTTAATCCAAAAGTATAGGACTAATTTTGCAATTTGACCAAAACATATGAGATTAATTCTGCAACCTGACCAAAGATATGAGACAAAAGTGCAACAAAAAAAGTTATGCAACCAAATTGAAACATAAACAAGAGTTTTGGGATCAAAAATGCACTTTGACCTTTATTTTTTTTAATCAATGCACAATATGCACTCAATTGATGGATTAAGCAGAAAACAAACGGCGCATTATTATAAATTTATAATCCAAATTAGGTGGGGCCCACGCGTAAGCAAGAGGCGAACTTTTTTGTGGATAAAGTGGGCCCCATCCTCTGACCACGTAGCTTTTGTGTGGACCCCACCTCGCTTCTTCTCATCTTCTGATCAGAACTCCTTCCACACTTAGATTTCATATTTTCATATTACTTTTTTTTTTCACTTTTCCAAAATATTTTTTTAATACAATGAAAAAGACTCTACTAATTTTTTTAATTCATTTTTAAAACTTGAATATTATTAAAATTGAACAATTGGGTGAGGAGGATTCAGCACTTTCTATTCTTACCGTGCCACGTGGTTCACTCTCTATCCGCCACGTAGCTTGATCTCTTGCTTACAATCTTCAGTTTTCAACTGTACAATGAATTATATATGTAAAAAGTAATTTTAAAAAATTAAAACAAGTCAGTTTTTTACTTTCATTTTGGCACAAATTTCAAAATAATATATTAAAAAATTAAAAAGGAAAAAAATAAGAAAGAGGAGAGAGATAGAGAGAAAAGTTGAATTGTTGGGGAGCATGAACTTTTCTTAGCAAAATCCAAAAATTAATTAAAAAAATATTACAATATCTTTATTCTTTTTTTGAAAACAAAAATATTACAATATCGGATCCTATCATGGACTGATTTTAATGACGCAATTTCTTCCATAAATATAACAAGCTTATCATAAGTCCCTAATATTAAACAAAAAAACAAGTACTTTAACTAGTGACAAATAGTATTTCACTTTTAATTTACGTTTACTTCCTTCTACTAACCTTTTCAAATAGTTGGTAAAAAAAAAACCCTTTCAAAATAGTGAATCCAACTTTAAGTTTAACTGGTTATATTAAATAAATAAATAAAAAGTTGATAAGTTGTACTTAGAGGGAATGTTGAAGAGGAGATCTAGATGTCTAAGTTAATAGATGTTTAGAGAGGGAGAATGTGCATAAGTAAGTAAGAAGAGAGTTATTAATTAATTTTATTATATGTTCTTTTAACGATCAAGTCAGTTAGATAAAGAAATAAATATATATTCATTCTCAAATGAAAATACATATATAGACTAGATCGACAATTATAACTATTCATCAAGGTGAATCATAAACCTCTCGTCAATATTATTTAATTATACATAAAGGATGCTCGAGAATTCTAAACCAGTTAATAATTTCTCATAATTAAGTATATAGGTATAATCGAAATATTCAATCATTTTTAGGACAATAATAAATGTATTATGATGATTTCGGAATATCCTTAATAGATGCATGACTAATAAATTAAATGAATGAACAAAATCAAAGAGATAATAGTTTTTTTTTTTACAAAAAAGTTTAGGTGAGTCGGATCCCGAAGACTCACCAAGGTTAGAGCATACCTCCAGGTTCTATAAGAACTTACAGAGGTATTTATAGATCACCTACCAATAAGGTCGTCACATCGACAGCGAAACTCGAACTTACATGTAAGTTATGAATTGACTATTAACCAACTAAGTCAATTTTTAGTGACAATAGATGATAGATTTTGGTGGAGGCTCTTTTGAGAGAGTGTGTACATTCATTAAAAAAAAGAACGTATATAGACTAAATAATTACAAAGGCATCAACTAAGGTCACACAAACATTAGGTGAATCATAAATCTCCCATCAATATTATTAAATGTAGAGGATGCTGGAGAATTTTATTTCAATTAATGATTTATCATAATTAAATATATAGATATGATCAATATATTCTATAATTTTTAGGATAATAATAAACATATTATGATGACTAAATACCCTTAACATTATCAATAAATTAAATGAATGAACATGCAAAAAATATCAAATATATGATAGATTTTGTTGAAAGACCTTTTGATTAACCATAAAATCAATTAGAGAGAAAGAGATCAAGTATATTCCTTGTCTTCAAAGAAATATAGGCTAGACAATGACTAACTCATGTGGTCTAAGACCATACTATCCTTAGGTGAATTGTTAATTTCTCATCGATATTAATTACATGTAGAGAATGCCAATAATTCTAAATCATACAAATCCTAAATGAATCGAAAATCCCTCATCAGTAATAATTATATGTAGAGAATCGGAAGATTGAAAAATCCAAATAAATTAATACTTGATTGTAATTAAGTATATAGATACATTTAATATATTCAATAATTTCGATACATTTCATATATTCAATAATTTCTAGGATAATAATAAATAATAGATTTTATCCAAAAATTTTCGCCAAAAAATAAGATTTTATCCAAAATTCTTTGGACAATCAATCTAATCAAATCAATTAAAGAAACAAAACGTTCAATTTTCATAATAGAAAATATGTAATATAAATTATAAAATCTTGCATCGGTATTAAGAGGAGTAAAGAATGAGTGATTATGGGCATATAGTAGTGCGATATCCTTATCGGACCAACGTGTCGGTAAAGAACAAAAGTCGTGGAGGATGAGGTGACGTGGCAATAAAACAATGGTCCTGATCCAGAGTCGTGGGTGGGCCCCACTGCCAGGTCATCAGTGAAATTCGTCACTATCATTGGTGGAGAGCCTGAGAGACGACCCCCACACGCCACGTTCCCTTTCTCTCTCCTCCACGTGGCCACTCCTCTTCTCAATTCAACTCTCAACTTTCAACACCAAACAAAACATCAGGAGTTTCATAAAGACCAAAATGCAGTTTTGATCCTATAACTTTTGCTCAGGTCTTAATTTAGTCTCATAACTTTTTCGGTTGCACTTTGGTCCTACATCTTTTTCCCTAGTTGCAGATTTGCTCCCGCGTTGCATTTTTTATCTCATATCTTTAGGCCAAGTTGTATAATTGGTCTCATATTTTTGGGTCAAATTGTAGAATTGATATCATATATTTGGGTCAGGTGAGATTGATGGGATCGACAGTGAAACTTTTTGTAAAGATATGAGATCAATTTTGTAACCTGACCAAAATGTATGATGCCAAAAGTGATACAAGACCAAATATGCAACATCTTGCAAAACTATGAGACCAAATTGAAACCTGAATAAAAGTTATGAGACCAAAAGTGAACTTTAACGCTAGGGGTGAAGCTTTTTCCAAAGATATGAGATTAATTATGCAATCTGACCACTAGATATGGGACAAAAGTGACACATAACCAAATATGCAACTTTTTACAAAGATATGAGACCAAATTGAGATCTGAGAAAAAATTATGGGACTAAAAGTGAACTTTGACCAATAAGGAAGAAATAAACACAAAGTTAGAGAGAGAAAACAGACCAGGAAACTCGCGCCATCTGTGTCAACACATATCCACTTAATTGATTTCTTTCACACGTGTCGTCTTCTTTTTTATATATTTTTTTTTTGTCAACAATCATTTTTCCCTTTAAATTTCCTTAACTGTGCAAAAGAATATTATTTCTTCAAAGTCAGTATTTAAATATTTTCCAATTACACCCACGTTAAAGAAAACATATCGTTGAGCAAGGCGTAAAGGTCACGTGATCTTGAATTACCGGCTATAACCGGTAACAAATCAAGAATTCCCAGATAAGCTGAATCTTGAAGACCGAAAACAGTCGGTTAACAATTTACATTACTCACATAGACAATCACACTTTAAATCAATCTCAACCGTCCATCAAGTCTGTGAGTTCTCGTATAAATTCTCCGGTCGGTCTCTCTTCGTTCTTCGTTCTTATCCGCTCTCTCTCTCTCTAAAACACACAATCACACAAGCTCGCTCTCTCGCTTTTAATGGCAGAAGAAAAAAACTCTGTTTGATTTCCATTACTCAAAAAGATTCATCTTTCTCTGCCTATACTTACTTACTTACCCCACCTTCTTCTTCTTCTTTTCTTTCTCTCTGCAACAGAAAAAATCCCAGATTTTTTTTGTATAATGCTCGTTTCTGTTGATGATAGCCGAATCTCAAAGAAAATGGATGCCCAGGAACCTAAACCCCAAAAAGATTCCGGTTCTATTTTCGACGACATCAACGACGTCGTTTTTCCGACGGCGGAACGCAGAATAGTGGTGGCGAATCAGTTACCAATAAGGTCGTATCGAGACGCAGAGACTCAAAAATGGAGTTTCGAGTTTGATTGTGATAGCCTGTATCTGCAGCTAAAAGATGGGTTTTCGCCAGACGTTGAGGTTTTCTATGTGGGTTCTCTGAAAGTCGAAATCGACCCAAAAGATCAAGACGAGGTTTCTCAAATCTTGCTTGAGAAGTTTCGTTGTGTCCCTACTTTTTTGCCACCAGAAATTCACAACCTTTATTACCATGGATTCTGTAAGCACTATCTCTGGCCTCTGTTTCATTACATGCTTCCGATGTCGCCGAGTCAAAACTCGCGTTTCGACGGCAAGCAGTGGAAAGCTTATGTCTCGGCGAACAAGATTTTCGCCTACAAGGTGATGGAGATTTTGAACGACGACAACGATCATGTGTGGGTTCATGATTACCATCTCTTGATCTTGCCTACTTTACTCAGACGACGAGTCCACAGAGTCAAGCTTGGGTTTTTTCTTCACAACACATTCCCGTCGTCTGAAATTTTCAGGACGATTCCTGTTCGTGATGAAATCCTTAAAGCTATGCTGAATTGCGATTTGATCGGGTTCCATACTTTCGATTACGCGAGGCATTTTTTGTCTTGTTGTAGCAGAATGTTGGGGTTGGATTACGAGTTAAAAAGGGGATACATTGGGCTCGATTATTACGGTCGAACCGTCACGATCAAGATCTTACCGGTCGGGATTCATATGGGTCAGCTCGAATCGGTGTTGAAATTGCCTCAAACTGGTGAAAGAATCAAAGAATTGAAGAAACAGTATGAAGGGAAGACCGTGATTCTAGGGGTGGATGACATGGATTTGTTCAAAGGGATAGGCTTGAAGTTCTTGGCAGTGAAAAAGCTTCTTGATAATCACGAGTGTTTAAGGGGTCATGTGGTTTTGATCCAGATTCTGAATCCAGCAAGAAGCAGAGGGAAAGATATCCAAGATGTTCAAGACGAGACGCATTCCATTGCTCAAGAGATCAACGAGAAGTACGGCAACGCAGGGTACAATCCGATCGTGTTCGTGAACGACTCTGTTTCAACACAAGAGAAAGTCGCTTACTACGCGATTTCAGATTGCTGTGTGGTGAATGCTGTGAGAGACGGTATGAATTTAGTCCCTTATCTTTACACTGTTTGTAGGCAGGGTGTTAACAATGCCAACAAAAGCGTGATCGTGGTGTCTGAATTCATTGGGTGTTCTCCATCTTTAAGTGGAGCAATTCGTGTGAATCCATGGAACATTGAGGTTGTTGCAGATGCAATGTTTACTGCTATCAATATGAGAGACTATGATAAGGAAATGCGTCACGAGAAGCATTACAAGTACATAAGCTCTCATGATGTTGCTTACTGGGCTAGGAGTTTTGAACAGGATTTGGAGAGGGCTTGTAGTGAGCATCATTTGAAGAAACGATTTGGTGTTGGATTGGGTTTGGGGTTTAGAGTTGTGGCTATTGATCCTTCGTTTAAGAAACTCACTGTGGGAGGCATTGCTGGTGCTTACAGAAACACAAGCAACAGGTTGATTCTGTTGGATTATGATGGCACAATGATGCCTCAGAATTCAGTGGACAAGGCTCCAAGCGATGAGGTGATCTCTGTGTTGAATTCTCTCTGTAGTGATCCTAAGAACACTGTGTTCATCGTGAGTGGCAGGGACAAGAACTGCTTGAGCAAGTGGTTTTCGGATTGCGAGAAGCTAGGTCTCTCAGCTGAGCATGGCTTCTTCACCAGGTATTAACAATTTTGGTCCTTTATGTTATAAATAATGTGGGTGTCTGAATGTGTTTTTTTGTTTCAGGTGGAGTAAAGATCGCGACTGGGAGGAATGTGGGCTAGTCATAGAATCTGAATGGAAGAACATTGCAGAACCAGTGATGGCTCACTACACAGAAGCTACAGATGGCTCCTTTATAGAGCGAAAGGAAAGCGCTCTCGTTTGGCACCACCAGGAAGCTGACACTTATTTGAGTTCATGCCAGGCAAAAGAGCTTCTTGATCATCTTGATAGTGTGCTTGCCAATCAGCCAGTGGTGGTCAAGCGAGGAGACTACATTGTTGAAGTGAAACCTCAGGTATGTACTTATCGAGAGTAAACTAACAATTTGGTCCCTGAAAGACTAAAATGCACAATTTAGCCAATGTGTATTTTGATTTTTCAAGAACCCGAGTTGTCAGCTCGGTAATGAGTCATAAGTCACAATGTATGTGTGTTTCTTTGTGTTATGTGTGTTGTGTGAAAAATGCAGGGTGTGAGCAAAGGGATAGCGGTGGAGAGGCTAATAAGCAGGATGAGAAGTGAAGGAAAGGCACCAGATTTTGTGTTGTGCATTGGAGATGATAGGTCAGATGAGGATATGTTTGAGAGCATTTCTCGTGTGGCTTCTGATCCAAACCAAATCTTTGCTTGCACTCTGGGGCTGAAGCCAAGCATGGCCAAATTCTATCTGGATGACACTTTTGAAGTCATCAGCTTGCTCCAAGGATTACCCATTGCTGCTGCTGTTATTGATATGGATGATGATTATGCATCACTTCCATAGGAAAGAAGAAAAATATAAGAAAAGAAAGACAGAAACTGTACAAATGATACATACAGGACAGGACTCTTATAGGCTGATTTAAGAATAGAAGAAAAGAAAAAAGGTTTCATTACTTAGAAATCTGATCAAGTGTAGTAGCCCATTCTTGATGTTCTTTTGTGACATAACTGGCAGGAATTTTTCTTGAGAAATAATATAATAGATGAGGAGTCCTCTTTATTTTTCATTAATTCATTGACTTGGTTATTGACTGATGAGACAAGTGACAGACACAGTCTACAAGCGAAGTGTGTTTGTTTTTGTTTTTGTTTTTGTTTTTTTCTTTGGGGGTTTTGAGTGACTTGAAAGGCCCGTTATCATTTCACTAGGTTTGGATAAGTCATAGTATCCAATAGCAAATGGCCAAGTAAAGCAGTAAGTAAGTGAAAGAAAGACTTTGTGTTGGGATTCAATCTCTGAATCTGAACCAATATGTCACGTAAAGTTTCAAACATTAGAGGACATATTCATTTCTGATATGATAAAAATAAAAATAAAAATAAAACCCTTTTGGTAGTTGAGTTTCTTTGGACTATTCTTGTGGGATCATGAAACGCCTAGTTCAGCATTTTTATGGTAAAAAGAATGATGTCAAATTCATCAAAAAGTAAGAGAGTGTGTGTGGTAACATCACATATAGCCAACGTGTTAAGGATTTTGAACTGGTTTAAACAATGACAAGTGTGGTGTGGATCACACATTAGCCACAGGAGTTTCAGTTTTTCATGCGCATATGGATGGATCCATTAAGAAGAATCTTTACAAATAGATTCATTCCCCAAAACAAAAAATGTATATATTTCTCATATTATGCAAATCACATATTTATTTCTATCATTTACACAAGCTACCTCCTTGAGTAGTGAAACTTTACCTAGCTAACACCTCCTTTTTGTACATGCAATTATGGTATGATCAGGATTTTGTTTACTTTTCAGTGCTTTCTAGGTTCCACGTGTATGAACCAAATCTTGATACGATGCAAGAATTTATCTAGGATTTTTTTTTTCCAATTTCCTTTTTTTTTTCCGTTGCACATTCAATATTCAGAGTTTTATTCCGCATCAGGCACTTAATCAATTCTCTTGGATAATTGTATTTATAAGATTGTAAATTTGAAACTTTACTTAAGTTATCACTTGAACTTAATCTTTAATCTTTTTAAAAGGTCAAAGTTTTAAATTGGTCTCTTATTTTTCTTTTGTTTTAGATTGGTCTTATATGTTTTCATGATTGTTTCAAATTGGTCCCAAAAATATTTAATGTGGTTATATCTCTCTTATTTCAAAATCAAATATAACAAATTCAGATCTACGAGTTTCGTTTGACGAGTATTTTGGGATCATCAACAACTTGAGTCAAATCAAGTCTCAAAACTGGATAACTTGTTTCACAGTCAAACAAGTAAAACTAGTCATATTTCTTTCATTTGAAGTCTGAATGTAACGAATTTGAAACTATATGCCAACTCTTGAAGATTTCTTTCTTTGCCCAATTAATATTGTTAGCAAATGAGGTCAAATCGCATCTCGAGATTATTTTTCAAACCAATTTAAAACATCATAAAAACATATAGGACTAATCTGAAACAACTGAAAGAGAATAGACCAATTTGAAACCTACCCCATACATAAAGGACCAATTTGAGACTTTGGCCTTTTTAAAACATTGTGTAGGAGGGCCTTGATTCTGGTTCATAAGTTGGTAGTGGAGTTACCGTTAACACTTAAGAAGACAGCAGGCTTTTTCTTGTCTTTTTATTATTTTAATTTTTTGAATTTCGTGTGTATATAAATTGTGTATAACAATGAACAGAATGTGAATTGTGAAAAAGGGTTGCTTGTTAGATGGAGATTGTGTACAATTTTAGTGTTTATTGCTGCTTTTTATTTGAAACAGTTGTTGGTGAATTAAGACAAATATTTCTTTTACAAGTCAGTGAGATACTACTTTTAATTAATAACTTGATACGGCATCTATGATTTTATATATATCTAATATCTTTGTACTGTGTGGTTTATATTTAGCCAACGGTTTTGATATATGCACTATTTCTAACTTGTGCTTACATCTTAATGCCAGCTAAGGAAACGAAAGTAGGGTTATTTAATTTATGATCATTCATCTGCATGTATATATTCAATATTCAACAACTTTTCTGAATAGGATATGATAATAATGATATTAAAGGATAAGATCAGAGGTAAAACTTAAAACTTAAAATTAAGGTATTTTTGTAGGAGTGGTGATTTTCAAATATGTGATGATCAATGAGCCTAGGAGTGAGGATTTTAAGTTTTTCTTACTGTTTAAGTTAGCTTGTAAGTGTACCTGTAAATCAACCACCATATTCCTACCTATGTTTCTTTCTCAATCCTTCTCATCACAATCATATTAGGAAGTGTTAATTATATTACCCCCTTCCGAAAAAAAAACAAGAAAGTTTTATTTTATTTTAATATTTGATATGATCGTAAAAGTATTTACTTTATGATAATATTGCAAAAATTAAACTAATTATTATTAAACCAGTCAAAGGAGTGATTTACAATTATATAAGCTCAGTAATTTTTAAATATGATGATCACTTGACACTTGGTGAATGGTGAGGGACTTTTACTACTATGTCAAAATTTAAATTGATTTAAAATATTTATTAAAAAACCTGAAGAAATCATTATATTTTTTTAAACAAAAAGTACTGATTAAGGTTTTCTTTTGGAGGGAAAAATACTGATTAAGGTTGAGGAAACAAAAGTTTGATTAGATCTAGATCACATATGTATTCTTTTTACTTTTGGTCAAAAACATATATATTCTTTCATTGAGTGAAAGCTTAATTCTGGCTAACAGGTTGAAATCATATATTTCACTTCCTATTTTTGAAAGTCAAGAAGTTTCTGTTCCAATAAGAAAGGCTATTGATAATGTGGTTATTATATTGTTTAGGAGATTGTTTCGAAAATACATAGAAACAAATTAGGGAAAAATAGGGGAGTGGATCTGCTAAAGTACAAATCAGCTGAAGTATGTAAATTATTAAATCTTGACCGTTGATTGATGATACTTTGTCTTATAGTGATACATTAAATGGTCAGGATCAGCAAATTCAGCAATTCATACTTTAGCTGATCCATTCCCGAAAAATAGTTGGGTGGTGGTCAAAATTAATTTTTTAAAGCCTATGATAAGTTGAGTTGAAACTTTATTAAAACTGTAATAGAGGCTTTCCACTTCTCTTCTAAATGGGTCAATATCATTCAGATTTGTTTTTCTTCTATTAAACAAGCTATTTTGATTAATGGTAATCATTATGAGATTTTAAACCAGAGTGTTGTATTAGACAAAGAGATCATTTATCCCTTCACTTGTTCATTTTGTGTATGAAAGTATTAACTTGTTTAATTTGATCAATGAGGAAGTCAATAATGATCAATGGAAACCGTTTAAAACCAACCATATTTCCTTTCCTCACCTCTTATTTGCGGATGATGTTTTATTGTTCTCTAGTACTGGCCCTTCAAGTTTGGAAGCTCTCAATAGATGCTGTTAATAAGTTTCTTAATTGGTTGCTCTGGTTTAATTGTGAATTATGATAAGTCTTCTATGTGATTTTCGAATAATACTTCTATGGTTGATATTTAATATGCTGAATTTGTTTTGGGTTTTAAATCCTCTAACTTTTTAGGGAATTATCTTGGATTCTTAATTGGCATAGACAATAGGACCTCGGATTTTAGAGGTATTAAAGACCCCATTTTATCTAAATTTGAATTTTGGAAGTCCAAACAGTTTCCTTTGGTGGGGAAGGTCACTCTTATCAAGTCCATTGTTTTTGCTACTGCCTCTTATTTTATGTCGTGCCTCCCCTTTCGTAAACACATTTGCAACCAGATTGATCAAGTAGTGCGTGATTTCTTAATATACCATTTATAAAAATAATAATACATATATATTTCCTACCATTAAAAAATAATTAGTAGTAGAAAATGTAAATATATGTAGTAAAAATAAAAAACAATTTAAAAATGAATGTAACCTGAGCCGGGCTGAGTCTAAAAAAATTAGACATGGCCTCGGCTTGGCCTGAACACACCGGGTCGGGTCGGGTCTTGTATAACCCTAAAAGTTCTAAATTCTAGAAGAAATTATCTTATTTGGTTCGACAACTTTTGTTATATTGGAGCTATTCGTGAGTTAATGCACGATCCTTTGTTGGAACATGATTCTAAGCTCCAAGTGTGTGATGTGTGTATTTCTAATGGTGTTTTGAATGGTAATGCTCTTTCTTTTGTTCTTCCTTCTTGGATTAGGGATGCAATTATGGCTTCCCCAATTAATGCTTTTTCTTCTGAGAATGACAGATGGGCTTGGAAGTCTAATCTAAATGGTGAATTTGATTTATCCTTAACCTACTCCTCCACTATTCATCAGGATGATCACTTTAATGTTGCAGGGAGAAATCTTGGTTGGGTTTGGAAAATTCCTTATCACTTAAGAAGAGAGTTTTTCATTTGGAAAGTTATACATAATGATTTTCCTGTGAAAAATCTCTTGCCTTGTAGAGACTTTGCTTTGGTGCTCACATCCAACCATCATAATGAGTATGCTATCAGACATGGAAGAAAGCAGCCATAAAAGCAGCAATTGATTCTGCTGCTCCCATGTGCAAAACACGTCACTGAGTTTTCCAGAAAGTCTGTCTTCCTCAAAGGCATATTTGGATGGAATAGCAGATTCTCCAATGAAATATTCTTGCAATTTATGACCACGGATAGTGGCCATTGCTTGCTGCTTCCGTAATAAGAAATTGTCACCTTCTAATTTAATAGAAACAAAGTGATAGCCATACTTTTGAGAAGAATTTGACAAAATTAAGTTAGAGGGAGAGGAAGCCATAGTCGCTAGACCTTGAATGGTTCTGATACCTTATTAGAGAATGAAATAGTAAAAAGAAAAGTATATTCTATTGCCTTGATTTCATGAGAGTACAATCATTGACTTTATAAAAAAAAAATGATTATGAAATATTCTAGAGAAAGGACAGCTCATAGAATAGGACAACTCGTACAAATAAGAATAACAAACTCTTGGTGAAGTGTCCAACAATTATCCTCCATTACACTTTGTCATTTTGTGGTCACTTTGATGAAACCAGGCAACACATTTTTAGAGATTGTGTCACGACTAAATGGATCCATTCTGAGGCTGCTTTTTCATGCAAATTAAATCTAACAATGACTTTGTTAATGTGGATGAAAACAAATGTTGTTTCCTTAAATTTGTCTTCGATTAATAATATTCCTCATGGCACCATTTTTGTCTATTTGATTTGGTATATTTGGCATACTAGAAATATTAAAGTCTTTGAATCTACTACTTTGTTTCATGTTGGATATGTTATCTATATTGCCAAATCTCAAGCTTATGAATAGTTTTAACTCGCAAGTGGGACTAATGCTTCTAAAACCTCTACTTCTTGTTTTATTGGTTGGTGGAAATTAAACTCTAATGGGTTGTATCTTAGTGATGCTCATGGTTTTGGTCCTATCTCTACTGGTAGGGTTATTAAAAATTCTCAAGAAATTTGGGTTAAAGGTTATGTCAAGTTCATTGGTAGAGGAATTAGTCTTTTAGCTGAAATTGAGTTTAGGCATGTTCATGGGCATTTTACAAGAGCCCAACAGGGAAATAGAAAGCCCAATACACAACAACCCTATTCCTGGGNGTTTATGGTTTATAGTTTTAAGGTTTAGAGTTTAGGTTTTAGGGTTTTTAATACTTTTAAGGACTAAATTGAAATGTTTGGAAGAGTTTTGGGACACTTTACAATTTTATTTTGAGAATTTGGGACTAAAATGAATGAAGATGATGAAAAATGTAAATCCAGGGACTAATTTGCTAGTTTACTCAATTTTTATGTTCAAAAATGTAAATCCAGTCATCATGCCAAGGTGGAAAAAAAATAAGAATGCCCAGTCATGATGCCACGTAATCAAGTCAAACAAAAAAAATGACACATAAGCAAAAAAAATTGCCACATGTGCATTGAGTCAAAATTGAGGGCATAATTGAAACGTTGGTTGCACATTGAGGGCATGCCTGAACAAAATGAAACGTTAAGGGCATAACTGAAAATCACTGCAAACGTTAGGGGCATGAAAGGGTGTTTTGCCATAAAAAAAAAATATTATGAAATGTTCTAGAGAAAGGACAGCTCATAGAATAGGACAACTCATACAAATAAGAATAACAAACTCTTAGTGAAGTGTCCAACAATTATCCTCCATTACACTTTGTCATTTTGTGGTCACTTTGATGAAACGAGGCAACACATTTTTAGAGATTGTGTCCAGAAACTCTGTCTTCCTCAGAGGCATATTTGGATGGAATAGCAGATTCTCCAATGAAATATTCTTGCAATTTGTGACCATGGATAGTGGCCATTGCTTGCTGCTTCCGTAATAAGAAATTGTCACCTTCTAATTTAATAGAAACAAAGTGATAGCCATACTTTTGGGAAGAATTTGACAAAATTAAGTTAGAGGGAGAGGAAGCCATAGTCGCTAGACCTTGAATGGTTCTGATACCATATTAGAGAATGACATAGTAAAAAGAAAAGTATATTCTATTGCCTTGATTTCATGAGAGTACAATCATTGACTTTATACAAAAAAAAATGATTATGAAATGTTCTAGAGAAAGGACAGCTCATAGAATAGGGCAACTCGTACAAATAAGAATAACAAACTCCTAGTGAAGTGTCCAACAATTATCCTCCATTACACTTTGTCATTTTGTGGTCACTTTGATGAAACCAGGCAACACATTTTTAAAGATTGTGTCACGACTAAATGGATCTAGTCTGAGGATGCTTTTTCATGCAAATTAAATCTAACAATGACTTTGTTAATGTGGATGAAAACAAATGTTGTTTCCTTAAATTTGTCTTCGATTAATAATATTCCTCATGGCACCATTTTTGTCTATTTGATTTGGTATATTTGGCATACTAGAAATATTAAAGTCTTTGAATCTACTACTTTGTTTCATGTTGGATATGTTATCTATATTGCCAAATCTCAAGCTTATGAATAGTTTTAACTCGCAAGTGGGACTAATGCTTCTAAAACCTCTACTTCTTGTTTTATTGGTTGGTGGAAATTAAACTCTAATGGGTTGTATCTTAGTGATGCTCATGGTTTTGGTCCTATCTCTACTGGTAGGGTTATTAAAAATTCTCAAGAAATTTGGGTTAAAGGTTATGTCAAGTTCATTGGTAGAGGAATTAGTCTTTTAGCTGAAATTGAGTTTAGGCATGTTCATGGGCATTTTACAAGAGCCCAACAGGGAAATAGAAAGCCCAATACACAACAACCCTATTCCTGGGAAAAGCACCCAAACAAAGAAGATCCGATCAATCAAGAATTAGATCCAGAAAGGGAATGCTTAGTTGTAAGGGGCTTTGGACCTTTTATTTTATTAATCTAGTTACTCTTGTTTAGGTGGATGACCCAATATTCCAAGCTCAATTATCAGGGCCCAATTTTTTTATACCAAAAACCAGTTTTAAGTTTTCATATCCGTGGTGTCCATACTCCAAACCCCTTATTGTCCAAAAACAAAAAATACTCCAAACCCCTTTCCTAAAATTTTGTTATAAAAAATAACAATTCCAAGCTGTGCCCATTTACTTGGAATGAGGAAAAAAAAGGTCAAAAAGCTCACCTTGTTCATATTGTGAGTTTGTGACCACTTTCCATTATTACAATTTATGAAGCTACATTGACAAAAAGTATTTTAAAAAATGTTAACAATAAAGTAACGTCTTAAAAACCCCCGCTGTAACATGACTTCACTAGATAAAAAATTGTTGGAAGATTGATTGACTTATAGTGACTTAACACGACGAATCACATGTTTGATTCAATGAACAACAGACTAGCTGCTGTAGATAGTCGAGGAATTATCAGCAGCAGCATTCTTGTTGAAAGATCAATATCCACAGGAATCATGAATGAATCACATGTTGATGTTGACGACGCTGGTCACTAAATCGAGGAGCCATGTAAATTCCTAAAATCTCACTCTAATTTTAATCCCTAATCAACTTCATTTCTTCGATTCCTTCTGCTCTCGATTGTGTTGTGTGATTCTGCCATTTGCCCGGCCGTCTCCTTCACATTCAACTATTGAAACCTTCTTTTCACTCGCATCTGTATCCAACTAACGCCGCCGCAATTTCCTCTTCTCTCTCTCTCTCTCTCTGCTTCAGTGAGCTTCAGCTTTGTGGAAATCGGAGACGCGTAGATTCATTCACGAGATTATCGATGTTAGGGTTTTAGAGGGAGGATCTGATTTTCGACTCGCTCATTCGCATGGAATTCAAGAAAGGGAAGCTTGTCAGGTATCCGATGCTTTAATTATTTTCTGGAACTGTTTTTTGTTTCTGGTGCATTCGTTTGTGCTTGAATTTCGGAAAGTGGGGGAGGGGTAGTTTTAGGATCTGAGGGGTCCAACTTTTGTCAATGAAATGTTGAAATTCTAGATTCAATGAATCCAGCTGGAAATCGACTGAATTATCAAGTTTGATGCTTCCTCAATGAACTCCCCTCGATTATACAAGACTCATTCTTACATTTGTAAATATTAGGATACACTGCTAATGCATTCTTATAATTCTAATGTTCTAGGTTCTACTCGGATGGGAAAAATCCTAAGGAACAACTATGGGGAGGAACTGAGCAGTCCGCACTAGAAAAGTCATCATCTGCTTACAAGGTTTCATCATCTTCCTTGCTAAAGCAAAGCAATGCTCTGCCATGGGGGAAAAATAGATTGCCTGAAACATTTAAAGTTGGGGGATCTAAGGTGTTTCCTGAGGACCACGAGCCATGGCGCAAAAGAATACTGGATCCAGGGAGTGATATAGTACTAAAATGGAACCGGGTCTTTATATTTTCGTGCTTGGTGGCTCTTTTCCTGGACCCATTGTATTTTTACTTGCCTAGTGTGAGACAAAGTGATGATGGGTATTGGTGTGTGAGCACTGACCTATACTTACGGATCGTTGTGACCTTTTTGCGGACTATTGCAGACATTTTTTACCTGTTACACTTGATAATTAAGTTTCGGACGGCATATGTAGCACCAAGTTCACGGGTATTTGGTAGGGGTGAACTTGTCATGGACCCAAAGAAAATTGCAAGAAGATATCTCAGATCTGATTTCTTCATTGATTTTATTGCTACACTGCCACTTCCACAGGTACATTGCTCTATAATGACATCATATGGTCTTTTGTCCAATATAAATCTTCTCCTGCAAACATATCTGAAAATTTTGATTTCTGTAAAAATAAGTGGACAAAACAATTTACTGAAAGGGCTTGGCAAAACAAGTAATTTTTGAGGGATTGATCACTTTGCTTCTTTGCAAGATGAAGTTTTCATCTATTTCTGTGTGTTGTACTATAGTTACTTGCAAAGTTGGTTTGACTTGGCATCTCCATACTGTAATATTCAACCTCCACATACTGATGAAACAAAATTATTAAAATGATATGCCTTTAAGTGCAGTTTTCATCAATTTTTATGTGCTGTATCTTTAGTTCTTTTGGCAAATTCGTTTTTTTTAATGGAAGCAAATTTAGTTTTACTTGGCATCTTCATTCAGTAATATCTGTCCTCCACCTGTTGGTGAAATAATATTACTGAAATGATATGTTGAAGGTGCAGTTTTAAACTATCTCTATCTGCTAAACTATAGTTATGTAATTATAGTGTTTAAGTTGTTTCCGAAATCTTTTGTCTGAAATGCAGACCCTCTTCCCAAATGGAGTGTCCGTGCTTCATTGGGCATATGGATCATAGCTGATGAGCTTCTTCTTCTTCCATTTTTTTTTTTTTCAGATTGTCATCTGGTTTATTATACCAGCAACAAGAAGCTCTCCAACAGATCACAAGAATAATGCTCTTGCATTGATTGTTCTTCTTCAATATATTCCAAGATTATATTTGATCTTTCCACTAAGTTCTCAAATAATCAAAGCAACAGGAGTGGTTACAAAGACTGCATGGGCAGGAGCTGCATACAATCTGCTATTGTATATGTTGGCCAGTCATGTATGAAGTTTTGACAGCTTCTAATTTTTCATTGTGACTAATTATCTGGATTCTGGAGTAATTCTAACATTCTGCGTCACCAATGGCATCAATGTTTGTCACTATTTGTCATCACAGGTTTTAGGGGCAGCATGGTATCTTCTATCTGTGGACCGGTATAACTCATGTTGGAAATTCTTTTGCAAAAAGGAATCTAGCCCTAAAGATTGCTTTCGTTACCTGGACTGTGGTTTTCTTAACACTGTGCAAGGAAGGAAATGGGCAACTAGTACAAGTGTGTTTAGTAGTTGTGATCCCAATAACAAATATTTCAAGTTTGGCATATTTGAAAATGCAGTGACAAAAAAGGTTGTCTCCTCAAAGTTCATCTCAAAATACTTGTATTGTTTATGGTGGGGTTTGCAGCAACTAAGGTATGAGATTGTATATGCATTCCAATAGATATGGATAATGTTTTTTTATCGGTGCATTGAGTGATGTGGATATGGAAGTCTGTTCATAGTGCTAAAACTTTTATTAAATTGCCTGATTGTCAAATCGGTCTGAAGTATGGATTGAAGAGTTTTTACTTTTTATACAGTTCTAAAAGCAAGGCTGCCCTCAATTGCCTTAATGGCATCTCATATGCTAATCATATTGCCTCCTGCCTCCCATGTTACTGCAGCCAAGATCTAAACCTTCAACCTAGTTGTTAAGTCTTGCTTAAATCATGTTATTACTGACATATACGTGAATCAATTGTAGGATCCTGTGCTTCCTTGATATATGGCTTTTGTATATGAGATCAATAATGTATTAGATTTCCATCCTTTGCTGGAACACCTTGTGTGAGGGTCTACAACTCTCCTCACTTAATCGCGAGAAAGCTATGAAGCACAAACACTAACACGAAAACAGGACACAACATAGATATGAACATATCGACACACCAAATTTTTAAAATTACATGACACAACATGGCGTGTATATATATATACACTGTAATTCATACTAGACAAGAAATAAAGAGACAATTATAAGATCAATAAATTTTGATGAAAACTTTGAAAATCACAATACCTATTCATGACATATGTCATGTGTCAATGTTTTCTATGTTTTAATGTGTCAAGCGCGTGTTGTATTGTCTCGTACCCGTGTTAGACACTTACATGTGTCAAACACGGTGGAAATTCGTCAAAATGAAGTATCTGTGCTTTCTAGCAAGAAAGTTGTTGTTGGATAAGTTGCCGAAGAGATGTGGCACAAAGGGTTCTACAAAGAAGGAAAAATATGAGCTACACACTTCTCTTTGTATTTGGATGCATTATGCTGAAATTTTACTATTGACGATTGGTATCGTTTGTGAAATGTTGAATGTTGTTCCTCTTTTAAGTGGTTAAGAATATCCTCAAGGGCTTTTTACCATAAAATGCTGACACTTGATAGAAGATTTTGAAATTAAACCTGTTAATGGCATGGAAATGGCAGTTATGTATTAATTTCGATGTTAGTTATTGATAGATAACTGTTTGTTATTGATCTGTAAAAGAATTGATAAATCATTTATTCCTTTTGGCTTTGTTTCAGTTCTTATGGGCAGAATTTGTCTACGAGCACCTTTATTGGAGAGACATCATTTGCTATTCTGATTGCCATCTTGGGTCTTGTGTTGTTTTCCCATTTGATTGGGAACATGCAGGTAGTTGAGGAGGTTTTGTTTTCCTGTTCTATTTTTTGGCATTCTCATTACAATCTGAACAATTTGAAACTTATAGGGTCCGTTTGGTAGGGAGGTGGGTAAGTAAAGGAAAGGGTTTTACAAGGGAAAGTTTGTGAGGGAAAGGAAAAGTAGTTGAGGGAATGTAAAGTAGGTAAAGATTGAAAGTGTTTGGTACAAAAAGGTAAGGGAGGGAAAGTAAAATAAATATAGAAAAAAATGACAAAAATGCCCCTCCCACAATCACCACAAGGCCACCGCCACCGTCGCCGCCGTCAACCACCGTCCACGGTGGTCGCCGCCGCCTGCCGCCGTCTGCCGTCAAAGAGGAAGAAGATGGGATGGCATGAGAGGGGCAAATTAGGAATTCTACCATAATTCCCTAGGTAAACTTGGATTACATCAGAAATGTGAAGTAAAGAAAAATGGCCTATGTAATGTAAATGCCTTTACATTGTAATTCACTCTACATAGCTCAAATTGTCATACCAAACACCTGAAAGTATTGGAATCCGTGTCTTTACTTTACATACCCCCACTTTACACTCTACCAAACGGACCCATAAGCATTTCCCCTTAAAAGAAAATCTATCCTTTGCACCAAATTGTTACAAAGATATTCATTTCGCCTTATTCCTGGTTAAACTAGTGTCCTATCCATTCTTAATTTAGTTGATATTCTAATCTCTACTGTATGAGCTACATAACTCTTCTGTGTCACTGGAGGCCAAATATGCTGTTAGACTTCATGTGGTCTGATTAACTAGCTGTGTTCTTATAACATTTTGTTGTTTTCAAAATTTAGCTTTGCTTGAAGGTTATTATTTTTTTATGTAGACGTATTTGCAATCAATCACCATAAGGCTTGAAGAGTGGAGGCTCAAGCGGAGAGACACTGAGGAGTGGATGAGGCATCGCCAACTCCCTGAAGATTTGAGACACCGCGTTAGACGATTTGTTCAGTATAAGTGGGTTGCAACTCGAGGAGTTGATGAAGAAACAATCCTACGTGGATTACCTGCTGATCTTCGCCGTGATATTCAACGCCACCTATGCTTGGACCTTGTTCGACGAGTATGATTTCTGCAAATATCTTAGACTAAAGAGATTCTACTTTTATTTCTTACCAACTGTCATGGGCCATCTAAATTTATAGTATATAGGGGTTTTTGAGAATGTGGCCAAAAACTCTGAAATAGTATCTCTGAAAACACTCCTCTGCTTATGCCGGCACATACGAAAAATGTCATGTTTTGGAGCATGATTGATCTTCCAATATCTGTAGGCTGTAGCTTTGAATTCTCTCACTTCTGGTATTTTATGGTAATTGGTACTGTAGTTCTAGAAGACTTATATAGTATAGTATTATATATAGTTCTGAAGATCTCCTAGTGGCTTAGTGGCTATAGCTTATCCTTCTAGTACAGGGTTCTCATATTGCGATGAGTTGAATGAGCATAACTTGGATTGCAGAAAAGATTGAAATTATCTCCAACGATTCCAGTAGATTTAGAAATGATGATAGACATGATTATTTACTTGGTATAAGCATTTAACCCTTTCTTTTTCAACTTGTTTTTATAGGTTCCCTTCTTCTCACAGATGGATGATCAGCTACTAGATGCAATATGCGAGCGGCTGGTATCCTCTTTGAGCACTCAAGGCACCTACATTGTACGTGAAGGTGATCCTGTGACAGAAATGCTCTTCATTATCAGAGGTAGACTAGATAGTTCTACCACAAATGGTGGCCGTACTGGTTTCTTCAACTCAATCATATTGAGACCTGGAGATTTTTGTGGTGAAGAACTACTTGCTTGGGCTTTGCTCCCAAAATCAACTATGAACTTACCTTCTTCAACTAGGACAGTTAAATCCCTCGGTGAGGTTGAAGCTTTTGCTCTTCGAGCTGAAGACCTCAAGTTTGTAGCCAACCAATTCAGGCGTCTCCACAGCAAGAAGTTGCAGCACACCTTCCGGTTTTATTCCCACCATTGGAGGACTTGGGCAGCCTGCTTCATACAGGCCGCTTGGCGTCGATATAAGAAAAGGATGTCTGCCAAAAACCTCACTTATCGGGAATCCTTTACTGTGGATGAGAGTGAGACTGTGGCCAGTGCGAGAGAACCGGTCGATGAATTTTCTGCTGGGTCAAATTCTTCTCAGGCTAAACTGAACCTCGGGGTCACATTACTCGCTTCAAGGTTTGCTGCAAATACAAGAAGAGGGGCTCTGAAGATGAAAGATGACATGCCAAAATTACAAAAACCTGAAGAACCAGACTTTTCTACTGAAGCTGATGATGATTAGTTAGTTGCATTACACTTAAGAGGCACATCGCAAATTTAGAGCTCACGTGAGCCGTAATTGCCCTTTTGCCATGGTCCTGACTGCTGTTAGTTGTAGACACAGTTTGCGAATTGAGGAGAAAGAAGGGAAAAGGAGAGGCAAGCATGACGGGTTTGTTGTAATGCTGTTACATGTACACTAACATATATCATGTAATCTTGATTACTAGGCTTATTTAAGTTAATATGAAATCTGTAAAGTATGTATCAGTCATAGATGAGAGGGAAGATAATCATTGTTTTCTTTGTTTCTTGCCTTCTTCGTCTCATGTATTATCCTCCCAATGAAACAAGTGCTTTTTGCAGCTATGCTTGAATATTTGAACGTCTCATAGTTAATCTCTCCACATAGATAATATTAGCCTTTTTTCAGAACTCCCATTCTTATTGTCACAAGTTTGTAATTCCTTACAATGCAATGACTAGCTAAGGATAAATAGGCCAGCCTTAGAACAAAAGTATTTGTTATTTGTATTATTGAACCATGTTTATAACTAGGCATATGCATATGATCAATTTTATTCTTCGATATTGTTAAAACTTATATTGAAGGCTCAACAGGCTTTACTCTGACTTCAAGGATGTTTTTTTTTTTTTCATCACCCACTTTCTGTGCTTGCTGCATTTGGAACATACACGTTACTTTAAGTTCACAAGGCAATGTGTAAATTAACTAGTGAAAATCAAGAAATCTATTTCATATCAACTTTTTTAAGTCAAAACCTCATTTAATCCTTGGACTATAGGGCTGATTTTGTTTTGATTCTCAAACATTTTTTTGTTCTAGTTTGGTTTTTAAATTTTCTCATTTATTCTATCGTTAGTCCAAAGCATTATTCTATTTGATCTTTGCCATTATCTTTGATATGGACAATTAAGATTAACAATTCCTATCGTATATGTCATACTAAGTGAGTTGACAGAGAAAAAGAAAAATCTTTTTTTTAAGTCAAATTTAAAATAAATACTTAGTGGTTTTTCTTTCTTTTTCTATCTACTCACTTATAAAGACACGAATGAGAAAGAAATTGTCTAAATCAACTGTGTAGCTTTAAGATAACGACAAAAATCAAATGGAATTATGTTTTGGACTAAATGAAAAAAAAAGTTTGAGAACCAAAACAAAATTTACCCTATGGTAACATGTACCATAGTAAGGAGCAAAACCAAAAAAAAAAAATTAAGGACCAAAATGAAATTTACTCTATAGTAACATGTATCTAAATAAGGACCAAAATGGAACAAAAAAAGGTTTGAGGACCAAATGAAATTTTGACCATTTCTTTTATAACATTCCAAGTTACTTTTAGTTGCTATTTTTTTCTTCTTACTAACACATACCTTAGTAAGGTGCAGAGGTATTAAGCCAGTTTTCAATTTTCCTTCGTTTGCTAAAACATTTACTTCACAATAGGATGAATTTTGTCATTACCTTTGTTATAATTTCAATATGCACAAAGTCAAAAGACAACATAAAAAAGTATGGGTGCTCTCAGGCATTATTTACAAGCCTAAATCAAAGAGCATATCTTCATGCAAATTTCTGACGTATCAAGTTTTGTCAGCCAACATTTCTCTTTTCAAGATCAATACTTGTCAAAGTCATAAAACTCTATGTTCTTATACTTCTGGGATATAATCTCCGCTTGAACTTTTCTTGCTGTGTCTGTGGCACAACCAACAAGAATAAGAATAGATGTTCCAGCAAATCCCCTAAATGCAGTCAGGTGTGTAACCTGCTCAACAACAGCTGGTCCAGCAGCCAAAATCGCCAAAAATGTCGAACCAAGAACCGATATTCGACTAAGAACCTGTACCCCATATATGAAAAAAGAATATGAGATGAATCTAACTGAATTATGTATAGCCAACTCTAGCAATTTCAAGTCAACTTAGATAAGCCAGTCAATCATTCAACTTTACTAACACTAGAAAGTTGAGCATATTGCATGGTGATACTTGTCTTTACTAATACTCATATATATTTAGTCCCCCAGGCCAAGCATTGACAGAACCATATATCTGATAGAAGATTGTTTATTCACAAATATGTCTCCGTAAATTTCTGCATGAACAAATATACTCTACATTGCAAAAGGTAATTTAAGTACTTGATGTAGGGTTTTTTTTTATTTATCATATTGCATCCAAGGACAGGGTGGTCTTCACCTATAATTTCAGTTAAGGGGAAGGAAGAAAATCATGAGTATGGCAGCAATATCGAAGATTAACATTCATCGATCGAGAAAGAGAAAGAAATCTAGACTTGTCTTCTTTAATTCAAGGATAGATCAATTTGAAGGATAAGCATCAGCAACTAGAAAAAAAATGAAACAATATGATGAGTAATAAAAAGGTCAACCACATTTTGGTCCTTGAACTAAAGGTTGAATTCTGTTTTGGTCCTCAAATTTTCCCATTTGTTTCACTATTAGTCCAAAATATGATTCTGTTTAGTTTTTGCCATTATCTCAGACCTTGATAGTTGAGATAGACGATCTCTCTCTCATAAGTCATATGTGTCCTAAAAAATTATTTGACAAAAAGAGGAAAAAGAAATTCTTCCTTCTTAGTAAAAAACTAGTGATAAATTTGTAGTTGATTTTTCTTTCTAAGAAGGAAGATTTTTGTTTCTCCCAAGGTTAGAGGTAACGATAAAAATTAGACAAAATCATGTTTTGGACCAACGGTGGAACAAATGAGAAAGTTTAAGAACCAAAATAAGGTTTTGACCGTAATAAAAGTTAAAATGAGAATCACAAGGAAGAATTGCATGACACTTTTACCAGATGATATTAATAGGCAATTGTACATATCAGTTTAGTTAAAACACAGACTGATATACAGCCACAGCAATTAGTATAAACTTATAAGTTGAAGAATACTAGTAGGTATTTCATTATATATAATTCAAATAGTAAAATGTGAGATTTGATACATAAGATGATAAAGGAAAGCAAAAGGAAAAAGAAAAGGCAGGAACTTACTGTTTTAATAAAGATTGCTGTAGTTTTTCCCGGTCGGACAAGAGGAATTGATGCACCTTGACGTTTCAACTGTTCACTCAAATCATCAGGGTCCAGTTGCAGGAAAGTGTAGTAGTAATTGAAGAATCCTATCAAAAGGATATTCATTGGAAGGTAGAAGGAACCTGCATATTTGTATGCCATTAAACAAAATTCCATGTCGAAAGAACTGTAAAGAGCACTAGAATTATTAGGATTTAATTTCATCAACTAATGCCAACATGGCCCTGATTTCCCACTAGATCCTAATTAATAAAACTTTTCTTTTAAATCACTGCTTGATAATGCACCAAATGCCCGAGCCGTAAAATTTTAAAGCCAATGATAAAAGAACCACATACCCCCAGGATTCAAAGACAGTGCAGCCTTCTTTAGAACATTTATGCCGGTGAAACGTGCCAAAGTACCGGGAAGAGCTAATGATGATGTAGAAAATATGATGGGCATCACTCCAGCACTATTTACCTGCCAAAAATTACAAACAAGACAGCCTAAATGACTCAGCTTAGGTCTCAGTAAGCAAAAGATTTACATTTTAAACCATAAATGGGATAAGTTTCATGAATGAGAGTGCTCAGACCACAATAACATAGAGTAAGTTGAGGAAGGAGGATGACCTTAAAGGGTAGGTAAGCAGATTTATCGAGTCCTCTGGTTCTACTAGTGAATCTTGAAGCATAGTTAAGAGGAATCTTTCTCTCTGCTTCCTGAAAGCCATATTTGAGATCATGGTTAAGAGGAATCATGTCTGAGCTACATAATTAATTAACAGTAGAAGTGGTATTTACCTGAACATAAACAATACCAAGTACCAAGAAGAAGAAGGACACAATCAAGGTTACAAGTCCAACGTAGTTAGCATCGTTAAATGCTTGTGCAAATGTCCTACCAAAGGAAGCAGGCAAGTAGGAGATAATGTTGGTGAATATCAAAAGAGAGGTTCCATTCCCGAGTTTCAAGTCTGAGATTCGTTCACCAATATAAGTTGTAAATACGGATCCAAGAGTCAACAAGATAACAGAAGAGATAACCCATTCTGCACTGAAGTCATTAACATAGGGACGTAGATAAAGTACTTGTCCAATCGCCTGAAAATAAAATTAGAGATGATAAGAGATTAACGGGAAGTTGAGCTAAATAAAGGATTGATTAGTTCTAATGATTTTCCTCGGGATGATATTGCAAGTCCTATTTACATTTTTGCTATACTAAGGAATTTAAGGCATACTGCATCTGGTTATTTATTTATTTATTTTAAGGATCCAAAATATAATCTGATGATACTGGAGTGGATTGTACATTTAAAACTTCTATACTATAACTTCCTGACCTGTACGATGGCGAATCCAACTGAAGCATATTGAGTGTACTGAAGAACTTTCTTTCTTCCTGACTCGCCTTCTCTTTTCTGAAGATCTTGCAATTTGGGATATACTTGTGCAAGAAGTTGGAACACAATCTGTGCATTGATAAAGGGAACAATACCAAGAGAGCATATCCCAAGTCTACCAATACCTCCTCCAGAAAATGAGTCCAGAGTGCTTAATAAACTGTTCTGATCCAAGTTTCCAACAAAAGCATCCCTATTAACTCCACCCAAAGGTATGTACACACCAAGCCGAGACAAAGCAAGAAGCCCTAAAAGCTTGAGAAACTTTCCTGGCAATGGACCTTTAAAGAAGTCCCCAAAATCAATTGAACTATCCTCTATTGCAGCTGCCAAAGATAAAAACAAGCTAATTACTTACTATAAGATATAAACTTAAACAAACTGCAACCTAATTAAGGATTCAAGTTGAGAAAGAAACCTGCCACGCCTCGCGAAGAATTAGGTTTTTCCTTTTCTGTACTTGAAGCACTCTCCAACTTTTGTGAAAACAAGCCCAACAAATTTTCCCGAGAAGATCTCAGACCAGTGGAAAATTCTGAGTTGATACCTAGGGGATCAAAATTTGCTCCCTCATAGCTGCATAAGATTAAAGTCAGCAAGAAAGGGTTTTAAACTTCAACTAGCTACAGATAATAATATAAGCTGAAGCAAAACTCAAAGTTACTATCTAATACTAAAATCAGAGCACTGGCTAATATATATTTGAGTAAACATATAATTTAGTCCCTGAAAGTCTAATTTACATACTTTAGTTTCAAAAGTTGTGGAGGCAATACAACTTAGTCCATTGAGCAGGGACTAAAGAGTTTAAACTAGTCTTTCAGGATTCAGTAACTTGTATATTTTTAGGACTAATTTATTTGTTTACTCTATATATTTTTTAGGACTTTCAGGATTGGTTAATTGCATCACAAAGAAACACAAGCTCGGTAAAATGTCGTCATTCTTTATGCCCAGCACCGAAATTTGAATTCCAGTAGGCGTGGCTTGAAATTGTTCACTCAGCCCTCAAAAGGAATCATTTTTACAAGAGTTTCTATTCAATTCAACAAACAGGAGTAGTATTTCTAGGAGGGAAAGAACAAAGTAAAAAACTTGCACAATGGAAATGTAATTTTTAGCACAAGCAACTCACAAGTTTCATAAAATCAACGAAACGACAAATACCCATTTCAAAAAGAAGAGTCAGAAATCAATGTGTGGAAAGGAAATGATTATGCAAGAGGAGAAGGAAAGTGATGAATGAGCGACAACTTACGAGGTAGAGAGATGACCAGGATTCCATGAGTGAGCTTTATTGGGTTTTCTGGGGAGAGAGATGGAAGCTCGGGAGAAGGATCTTCTGAAACTAGAAGAGGTTTTTCTGCAGAGACGTCTCAAACATAGGGATGATGAAGAAGAAGAAGAAGAAGAAGCCGAACAAGAAGCAGCTTCTCTGACCGTTATCAGCATCGTTATCTCTAAACTCTGTTCATTTGGCCTTGGCCATACACCGAGGGGATGCCTTTGTCATGTCTCAACAATATTATCACCAAGAAATTGAAACAATAATTAAAGGAAAAAGGTCAAAATTTCATTTTGGTCTATATTATTTGACCCAAAGTTTATTTTGGTCTCTAATTTTTTAAGCACTTAACGTACTAAATCAACCTTTTTAGTAAGGGATGATAGAGGTAAACGATTGACGGACAACGTTGAATAATATATTTTATTCTTTTAGACTTATGCTTGATGAGAAAGGTCAAAGGGTCATTTGGTCCAAAATATATGTCTCTATGTTTATTTTGGTCCTTTATATTTCAAAATGTCTAAATTGGTCCTAAATATTAGTAAAATGTTATATCTGGTTCCAAACTATTAAATTTGGTCATATTTCTCTCTTCTTATTTCAAATTCAAATGACTTATTAAAAGTAACTCGTAACTCTAAGTTCATCGCATTTGAATTTGAAATAAGAGAGATATAATCAATTTTGCTTATTTAACCGTGAAAGCAGCATTCTACTTTAGGACCGATTTGATCTTGTTTAAGGAAAGCCTCAACTGGGTAGAGAAAGTACTCTTTGAGAACAATACAAACCTCTGAATTCATTACATTCGAACTTGAAACAAGAGAAATATGATCATATTCAATAATTTGAAACCAAAATAAAACATTTTGTCAAAATTTAGGACCAAAATTACCCTTTAACCTAGAAGTAAAGATTGCATTTAAATAGTACTAGAACCATGGTAATCAAGATCGGGATCTTGTTAAAGATTAGAAGGGGTACGGGATAGATCGAATCAGAAGATCGGATTGAGGATTGTAAGATCCAAGTTTTTCTTTTAAAAAGGCAAAAGACTCTTTGGTGCCCTTAACGTTTGGGGTCAGTTTCAGTTATGCCCCTAATGTTTGTTTTGTCAGTTATGCCCCCAATGTGAAACGTTGGTGTCAATTATACCCTAAAGTTTGACTCTATTAATTATGTAGACGGAAAATGCCGACGTGTCAATTTTTTTGCCTATTTGTCATTTTTTTTTTTCTGAATTGAATATGTGGCACATGACTGGATAAATAAAACATGACCAAAGTCCTATTTTGATCCCTCAGTTATTTTTCGTTCCATATATTTGGTCCCTCAATTTTCCAAAACTTGGCACAGTTGCTTCCTCAAAAGTTTTAGTTTTTTATATTAAGGTCATTTTCCTTCTATAATAGGATCAAAATGTCAAAATGTAAGAAAAAAATTATAATTGAATTTAAACAAAATCAACTTCTCTCTCTCACGACATGGCTAGGCTATGCCGTTTGGTGGGCGAAAGTGGGAAAACTGCTCGATCGGAATCTGAACTCGGCAGAATTTCTGAAGAGAAAATCGGACGACGTTGAGACTTGGATTTCGAGAAATGGATTGGAATCAATTGCCTCTGATTGCATCCTCAATTTCAAACCCTAAATCTCCATCCTCGAACCCAAATCCAAAATCCAAATCGTGTCGTTGCTGTTGAGAGCGGCGGAGATAGAGCTCGTCTCCATTTTCCTCACCATCCCCAATCGTCTCGTCTCCTCCATCGCCACCAATTGCTCCAACGCCGTCAACTGGAATGAGCGAATGATTTTGTTGGTCTAACACAACACCTCCTCGCCTGAAGTGAGATTTTGTCAATTTAGGAAAATTGGGGATTTCGTCGAGAGAGAGGGAGAGAAGTTGTTTTGTTTAAATTCAATTATAATCTGAATTTATTTTTTGTTCTTACGTTTTGATCCTATTATATAAGGAAAATGACCTTAATGTAAAAACTAAAACATTTGAGGGACCAACTGTGCCAAGTTTTGGAAAACTGAGGAACCAATATAAAACGAAAATTAACTGAGGGACCAATTGGAACATTGAGCATAACTGAGGGACCAAAATAGGACTTTGATTATGTTTTATTTATCCAGTCATGTGCCACGTGTTCAAATCAGAAAAAAATAAATAAATAAATAAATAAAAATTGACACAGGAAAAAAATTGACACGTTAGCATTTTTCGTCCAAATAATTAACGGAGTCAAATTTTAAGATATAATTGACACCAATGTTTTACATTGGGGGTATAACTGACACAAAACAAACGTTAGGAGCATAATTGACACTGACCCCAAACGTTAGGGCACCAAAAGGTCTTTTGCCTTTTAAAAAAATAATATATATGTGATGATACATCACTATTTGGGCGTACGCCTAAAACGGCCCTCGCACCGGGCCTCTTCTCCCCTTCGCACCTCAAGAGGCGCCCTCGAGCCAATCGGGCGCCCTAAGCACAATTAGGGGCGACCGTGATCCATCCCGGGTCTTGGCGCGCGTCCCCCAAATGACGCGTGGCCATCCACGACTACCTCGCTCCGCAATCCACGCTACGGGAGATCGTGGGCTACTGACTTGCTCATACCCACGATCTCCAGTTTCTAGGCGCCCGCCTAGCGACGCAACACGCAATCACCCACAATTGCCTTGCTCCGCAAATCTCGGTCTCCACCATCTTCGCTGGTGGAGATCGTGTCCAGTTACGTGGTCCGCCCCGCGCGCTGACCACCTCTCTCCTCCCTGCTCTATAAATAGAGCCCATCTTACCAGTTCAAGGTTAGCTACTTCTTACACTCTGAAATTCTCTTACTCTCTTATCACTCTCTTACTAACTTGAGCGTCGGAGTACACTTCGCAGGGCCCCCCTGTGAAGCTCTTGCAGGTTCTTGCTCAACTCTTGGCTCTTGCAGCCCATTCCGGTGAACTAGGTAAATGCAAGCCATTTTCCAGTTTATCATTGGCGCCGTCTGTGGGGAGTCCCCTCCTCACCTGCTGAACTTTACGGGCTCTTACGCTCGTCCTCTAGTGCTTTTTCTTTACAAAAGCTAACTCACCAACGTTTACCTTGTTGAACTAGGTGATCTCTACTTTTCTATGGCTCATAGCGACTCCCCTCGCGATCCGCTCTTGGACGAACCCTCTGATTCCCAGGAGCACGCCCTAGGCTCCCAGGAGAATCAGGAGCAAGAGGAACATCGAGAAGAGGGAGCGCCCTCTCGGGTTGCACCGCCAGCCGATATGGGCGCGACGGGCCAGACTTTCCAGGCCATGGACATTATGGCAATCTTTCGTAGCATGATGAGGGAGCAGACAGAATCCCTACGTCGTGAATTCCAGAGCCTGTCGGTTCACAACACTCCCCAGGGGTCGAACCCTGGCCGCCGTAACACCACGGCCGCCTCGGCCCAGGAAAACGCACCTGCTGCTGGTTTCGAAGACGAGCCAGGCACCTTCATCCCCCAGAAGGGGCCGTTCGCCGTATCCATCCAGCGCGATATCGTACCTCAGGGCTTCAAGATGCCCGTCAAGATGGTACCCTACGAGCCAACTGCAGACCCAAATCTGCACTTGAAGGCGTTCCATGCAAACGTCCAACTGGCATCACTCACTGAAGGGAAGAAGTGCAAGCTCTTTCCAACCACTCTTGGTCCAGAAGGACTTCACTGGTACGCCCGCCTACCAGATTACTCCATCCATAACTTCGATGAGCTGGAGGCCGCCTTCCTAAAGCGCTTCGCCACCAGTATCGTTTACAAGAAACCATCCACGGTCATGGCGGACCTCATTCAGGGCTCCAGCGAGAGCCTCCTGGACTTCCTTAAGCGCTTCTCCGAGCGCTGCCACGAGGTGGAGGACTTAGAAGACAGCATGGCCATCCACGCTTTCAAGCAGGGCTTACGCCCGGGCAACGTTTCCAACGAGTTGGCGCTCGCCAACCCCAAGACCCTGGACGCGCTGTTGAAACAGGTTCGGGATTTCATTCTTAAGGAGGACAACCAGGTTGCCTCCAAGAGCCGCTTCAGCAAGCTGAAGGATATGCAGAACGCCCAGACAAGCACCCGGGCTCAGTCCGCCAATGGGAATGGCAATGGAAGGTGGAAGAGGCACGACCGCTCTTCCAACTCGTCACCAGGAGTCCAGCGCACGCCCTTCACGGGCAAATTCCCGACATACCACATCCTGACCGTCTCTAGGTCAGAGATCCTGCGCGCCTGCGGATCCCTTGAATTCTTTCCAGTAGCCCGACCCCTCCCAGTAAAGACCGGTCGCCCACGCGACACAAGCAAACACTGCCGTTATCACAACGGCTATGGCCACACTACAGACGAGTGCATCTCCCTGAAAGATGCAATCGAACAGCTAATTCGCGACGGCCACCTGGCCGAGTACAAACAGAAGAAGCGGTCGGAATCTGATGGGGACGCCTCCCATCAGAAGAACAGGAAGGTCGCTGAGGGCGGAAGTGGCGGCTCGAAGCATTCTGAGGCGCCCGTCCGGAACGTCGTGAACACTATCTCTGGGGGAATACACAGGCATAAGACCCCCCACAACCGGAAAAGCATCATGCGCTCCATCATGTGCATGCATTACACGAGCGTCAAACGCTCACACGAAGACATCCACGCGCCTATCACTTTCACCCACGACGAGCTCAAGCCCGTGGAATATGACGAGCCTATGGTTATCACGGCACGCATAGGCGAGATCGACGTACGGCGCGTGCTGGTAGATCAAGAATCCTCCTCAGACATCCTCTACTTCCACGCCTTCGAGCACCTGGGCATCCCACTGAGCGCCCTGAAGCCTTTCAACGAGCCTCTGATCGGCTTCGCCGGGACCAGGACGCTTGCCGAAGGGGTTCTCGAAACCAAGCTCACCCTCGAGGGTGATGGCGACCCGCCCAGGATGGCAGCTACATACGCCAGTTTCATCGTTGTAGCCGCACCTTCAGCATACAACGCAATCCTTGGGCGCTCCAGCCTCAACGCTTTCAGAGCTGTGATCTCCACTGCCCACCTACTCATGAAATTCCCTACCCGCTGGGGAACTGCGAGTATTCGGGGAGATCAACTTGAGGGTCGCCGCTGCTATGCCACAAGCCTGGCTCGCGTGATGATCGATCCCGGGTACCAGACCCGCCGACTCATGGAAGGGATCCCAGACTCCCCTCCCCCGGAGCCCGCCGGGGAGGACACAAACATGGGCACGTCAGAGATCACAGACCTCCGCGACGAGGTATCCCACACCAGTGGCTGACGCCCCTTCACTTAGCAACTACTTCTAGTGGGTGGATTAGCCGCCCGGCCTTAAGATTAGTTGTTTTTCATTTTCATGTCTATGTTTGCTTTCCTTTCCTACAAAATGCTTAAGGCCCCCCCTTATGTCGTTTTAAATGTACGCTCCGACCTACACATGGCGGACACCCTTTTATTACATCAATGAAATAATTTATTCAATGAACTCATTTTCCATTACATCTCTTTACTTATACGCATCTTATCTGACGTACTAGGTCGAGGGCGCACGCCCCAATCCTTCGGACACGCTCGTCCAAATTCACTTCCCTGGGCACCCGGAGCGAACAGTGAGCATCTCTGCGGATCTACCCGCTCAAGAACAAGCCAGGCTATCTGACTTTCTAC
>QANZ01055680.1:0-18342 GCA_003254925.1 Chamaecrista fasciculata | reverse complement strand
GTGGTTCGAATGGTTGGCACATCAGAGTGCGCAACGGAAGCTTGAAGATTTTTGACCCATGAATTTCATGATGATGGTTTTGCAAGAGGATGATGGATGGAGAAACGGAGTAGCACTCAAGTGATTCAGTTAGAATTTCTTAGTATTGCTTCGTAGAAGAAGTGGTATTATAGGAGGAGTTTTGAGAAAATGGGTGTTTGGAATTGTAAATGGAAAAGAGTAAGCTTGAGTGTTTGTCTGAATGGACTATAATTTTGGGAGATTATTGTGTTGCAATGATGTGATGGGTTCAATGAGCATATGTATTTCGGGTGGAATGTACAAATGCAAATGTAAGTGAATCAAGGAATCGAGAAGGTATACACAAATCAGAGGATAAGTGTAGTATTTGTGAGGAGAAATTGGTAAAGTTGGGCGAAGGAAACACAAAAGTGTAAGTTTTGGGGTGTGAAGTGAGGTGAAAAGACATAACATGGAGTGAGAAGTTGAAATTTTCGTAAAGGCTGAGAGAGAATTGCGAGTCAATTCTGGAGAAGTTAAGAGAAAACTTATGGATTGTTTGGGTTTTGACATGGTAGAAGTTGGAACAAGATGAAAATGGAAATATAATTGTAGTTGAGTTTTATGAATATGTTGTTTGAACCATAAATGGTCTTTGAGGAGATGTAAGTGTTTGGTTGTGAACGGTTGAAGGGTGATTATGAATATTTTTCATTGAAGAGAGGCAATGGTGGTGAAAATTTCGGGGACGAAATTGTATTTAGAGGGGGAGAATTGTAACGCCCCAATTTTTGAAGGACCTTTTCGAAAGAAAATAAAGTTTGAGTGGTCTAAAATAATTATGGAAGAATAGTTTATAGGGAGACTATGAAGTGAAGAATTAATGAATGGTATATATGTGGAGAAAAGGGGATGAAATCATAAGAAATAGAGCTGCAGGGACTAAACTGAAAAGTGAAGAAGTTATCGTAAGTTACATTAAATGTAAGTATGAGAATAGAGGAAAGGTATAAATAGGATGTAAATGAATTAAGGGAACTTAATTGTGGTAGAGAAGTGAGTTTTGAAAGGACTAAAGTGGTAATCTAGAAAGAATGAAGGATTAATGGTTATAGAAATTAGAAGTGAAGGGGGAAGAAATGAGATTTTAGCATTTCTAATTAAATGAGAAATAAGAAGGGAGAAGCAGAGAGTAGCTCGACAGAAAAAGAAAAGAAAGAAAAGAAGGAAGAGAAAGAAGAGAGAAGGAAGAGAAGAAGAAGAAGAAGGGAGGTTGAGCCGGGAGTCGTTTCAGCCGAAGAGCTTCGTCTCGGAGTCTCTCGTCTTAAGGTAGGATTTCTTTGTTCCCTCCTCTTTGCATCTTCTTCATCTTTTCTCTCCAATTTCGCTAATTTGGTCCCAAGAGGTTGAGAACTTGATTTCGAAAATAATGATGTTTTGGTGAATTTGATGATTGGGTTTTGTTCTATAAATGATTATTGATGAGTTTTTGAAGAGTTTTGATGAAAAAAAATCAGTTTTAGAAAGGAATTTTGAGCTAGGGTTTATTAGGGACTAAAATGATGATTTTGTGATAAATGAATGTTTGATGCATGAGTTGTGATATGAGAATCAAATTGATGTTGGTTGATGTTTATATGATGCGTTTTGAGGCTGGAAAACATAATTTTGAAGTCTAAAATGAAGGGTTTTGGATTTTGGGTGAATTAGGGACTGTTTTGCTCTGTTTTTCGTGGTCTGGCCGGATCCTCGCCAGTTCAAGGTGAAACGGCGAGCTTCCGGTGAAGTACTACGATTCTGCAGAACGACCTGGAAAGAAGTGAGTATATCTTCGGATATAGATGTCGGATTTTCATGTGTGACCACTCGTTTTAAAGCTAAGAAAGAGAGGAATCATACATAGTTTTAGTGTGCAGATTTAACGGCTGGATTGAGAGAAAAGTGGTCACGAATAGTGATATCCGAAGTGGGAAAAAATGCAGAATTTTATAGTTTTATGTTTTGTTTTCATTTGTGTTAGGGGGTCCCTTGGGAAGTTGTTTCCCTTATAAAATGGAAGTATTTGTGGGTCTAAAGAGGGGGAAGATGATGAGGTTTCATTTCCACTTTCAAACTTGAATTTTATAATATGTTATAGCTTGTACATTTCAATGTGTTAAAGAGTCGTGTGTGGCTTGAATTGTGGGAGTCCGGGATGGCTCAAAATGTAATTGTTAGTATGAAAATAGTTGTGTAGGCCTTTGGGGGGCTTATTATATATTGTATAGGTTGTTGGAAGCCTGTGAGTGGCTTTCTTATCCTGATCCTGCAAAAAAAGGTTTCTATGACAATTGGTAAAATTGCTGAGTAAACTAATTTATTATTAATATTTATTTTAGAGTCGAATCAAAATATCTCTATACTTGTGAATATTTATATTTTCAAATAGACATGCTTGCTCCTTCAAAGTATTCGTTGTGACACTGGCTGAGAATATTTATTTGTCCTAGTGTGTTGTATTTATTATTGGTTGTTGAGAAGTGAATGTGATATTGCTGTGTGCGGTCCCGCTGGATGGAATGAGCTGTGTGCGGTCCCCACGGGTTGTAATATTGCTGTGTGCGGCCCCAATGGGTGAAAAGCTGTGTGCGGTCCCCATGGGTTGAGAACTTGAGGTGATGCTGTGTGCGGTTCTCTCATGAGTGGAGGCAAAATAAAGATGCTGATATGTGTGCTCCCCTGAGGGTTGAGGAGGTTATTTGTGTGCTCCCCGATGGGTTGATGTGGAAGTACTGATATTATGCTTTACATGTGAATCAAATGTGATGATTGGTTGACTTATGAATAGTATTGGAGTATTACTTGTTGATAAATGGATGATTATCATGGTTGACGTAGTGAGTTTATTCTCTTATAAATTGATGATTGTTATGTAGTGGTTATATTGACACTTCACTTGATGAGAAACTGATGGTTTCTACGATGTTGAATATTGATTTTATTGATACGAAATGTCTTAGATGATTAGAATGCTATCTATTGGATTGTTGGGATCTTGATGTAATATTTATTGGATCATTCACGATTTCTTACAAACTTCTTTTAGAGCAAATCCGCAATTTCACCTTCAATCAGTGTTTTCAGGAAACATTTCCTTCTTCTAGGCTATTTCTTTTATCTAAGAGAATTTTCTAAAAATATATTCTTAATGTCTCAAAGAATATGATTTGGAAAAGATTGATATTTCTATCATTGTGATGTTTTACCCAACTTTTAATTATTTCATGAGTGTCTCAATAGATTTATTTATAAAAACTAATGAATTGTGAATTCTTGAATGATTTAAATAATAATATTTCTTACCAAGATTTGGTCCTTGAAGGGAGGTTCAAAAGAAGATCTTTTCTTTAATCTGTTTCATTCCCCAAATCTCATTTTAATAAATCCTATCCTCATATTTTCTTTCTTCCTTAAACTTTAACTAAACCTTTATTTTCTTTTCTTTGAACTCATGTTATATACAGCACTTTGATTTTACACATTTTGCCTTCACAAATAGTGAGACGATGGCACATGACTCTAGTATAAGTCACGTTTGATGATGGGAACTCTGAAGGAGTGTCATCAGTGCATGAAGAATGTTTATTTTTACTGTACCGGTATATGGTGTTGTGAGTACAGGTTGATACTCATAGTATATTGTCGTGTTTGCGTTAAGGGTTTGTATAGGAAGTTAAGGGGACGGGTTATTCCCGGATTCTCCTGGTATAAGTTATATTATGAATTTATGGGATGGGTTATCCCTAATTGTATATGTGTTGAATTAAATGGCTAGTTATGGGATATGTAATCCCTAGTTTTATTTATTTGTATCGTTGGCTCTAGAGAGCTCTTGTTGAACGTGCTTGAGGCAATTAGCCTATTAATGTGGCAGAGATGGTTCTCTGTGTGTTTGCTGTGTGCTGGATTGGATTGGTGTTATTGGGCCTTGAGAAGGAGTTGATGCTGGAGGAATTGTGGTTGAAGTGGAATGGTATTTTGCTTTGGCTGAGAGTTGAGGCTAGAAGAGTTGATCTTGGAATGGTATTTTGCTTTGTATCTCTTATATTCGGCCCTGTGTGGCAAAAATGAGGCTGAGCCCCTTGTATCTACTTTTTAACTTAACGTCAGTTGTATTAACGAGCGTTTAGTGATTCCTGACTTTGGTTCTCATGTTGTTAGAACATGTTTTGAAGAAAAAAAAATTTGTACTAAAATCAGGATGTCACAATTTGGTATCAGAGCCAGGTTTCGGACGACCTGTTAGGGTGTGGTGTCCTAGTTCTAGGTAGAATAACCTTGAGTGGGGGTGTTTTTATCACTCCTGGTCCGGAACAGTTGTGGCTTAGACATTTCCTCATTCAAGGGATATCATAAGTGTTCGGTTTGAGAACTATGCTATCTTTCTCATTGCGGTAATTGCACTATCTGAATGTTATGCTATTGGGATTGATCACCTCACTAGTATAAGTTCGCAAGTTTTCGATTAGTTCGGTGAGTGACCTTGAGTTTCAGTGGTCTGTTTGTGAAGGTGTAGGGTGTCCTTTGGTTGAGAAGGAACCCTAGGTCTTTGAGAGTTTTGTTTGTCGGGTTGAGTTTAATGATTGCGACTATGTTGTAAGGATGGATTCTAGTTGAGTACTTAGAAGTCCTCATTGTGGTGATGCTTGGTATGAGCTTGCGAGTTAGAATTGATAGTTTTTGACCAAGGAGGTGATCCATATGAACGTTTAGGGTTTTAAAGTTTTGGGTGTGTTTGACCAAGGTAGAAGCGTTACGGTGTGAGAACTGCCATTGTTGGAATTGTTTTAAGTATACACAACATAGAAGTGGTGGATTCTAAATACGTGACTATAGTTGTGTGGTACTTTGGGGTACAGTAAGGAAGATTATTTGTGAGTTGAAGTAAGTGGTTGTTCACTTTATTCCCTTGTTGGATTGGGAAGAATGACTTCGGTTTACTCTGAAACGAAATGGCGTAAGTGCTGGTCAAGTTAAGAATTTCTCTGGGTAGAATTTGGCTATATGGTTTGAGCTGGTGAGTTGGGAGAAAGAAAACGAATTGTGGAGAGTCAGAAGATCTTAGTAATTCTTTGCACTTTGTAGACCTAAGGGTCAAATGGAGTACTGGAATGGAGTCTTGTGTATACAACGAATAGTGTGTGTATGTTAATGATTCTAATGTTGAGCTATGAGTTGAGAAGACCATCAGGATGTGTTAGTTGAATCGATGTGCTGAATGGAAGGAGACCAAATAGGGTCGAGGTAGAGAATCCCTATGGGAAACTAGCTAGATATCTTGCTTGAGTGAGTTAAGGAGAATATTGGTAGACGTTCGTGATGGACTAGAGGATCTTAAGGGTTCTTCGTAATTGATTACAAGTGGGGTTTGATGTAATATAGTTGAAGGTAAAGCTCTTTGATAAAATTCTTATAGTGAAGAAGAGTTGTTGGGTTAAACCTACAAAAGTTGTGAATCGCTAAAAGATTTGATCCTTGAAGGCGAAAAAGGTGTAGTAGAGGTATGTTCGGTTACTTTAGTGGAAGAAAGAGTGGTCAAATGAACCAAAGCTCCAAGCTGAGGTGAAGTCAAGTAATCTGAGGGGTCTATAGTCAGCTGTTGCCTTATGGGGATTCTCCATTGTTAGGAAACATGGTGGTGGTGTGTCAAGTAGTAGACAATTGTGTTCTGAGTTTGTTTGGCACAGTAAATGTCTTGGAGTAAAAGATGTATGTTCGGTTATGATGAAGTTTATGGACAAGGGAACTCTATGCTGAGTTCTAGTTGTGGAGTTTCTTCCTAGTCCAAACCCGTAGTTGTTCCTTAGTAAGTTGGAGGAGTTTGAGGTGTAAGTTTTGATTTTTATTTTGGTGTTTGGGCACATTCGGTGTNGTGTTTTGGGTAGTCGTGATGGCTTGCTAGAGTCCGCTCTCGACTTGTGAGTCATAGGGATGACTTGCTGCCAACTTCACGTGGGGCCTGCTGGGTCACACACGAGCAGGATCAAGATGCCACATCGGGACACGAATTAGGGTTAATTCGTGGGTCACATTAGTGACACCGTTTAAGACATAATTGACTGTCTGGGACAGGAAGTGTTGTCTTAAATAAATATCTACAGGTATATGATATTTAGATTTGTGGGACAAATTTAATATATATATAGATGATAATTATTAAATAGATCATGTAATTATGCTATTTATAATTATATTCCCATTTATAATATTAGGAATAAATAAATTAGATAAGTTTCCTAAAATAAATTTCGATTTTAGCTAGCCATTTTCAGAAAGAGCAAAAGTGTTTTGAGTCTTGGTGAAGAGAGAGAGAAAACACAACCCTTGTTTTTCTAGAGAGAGAAAGTGGCGCAAACCCTAAAAGTGTTTTAGGATTTGTGAGTTGAGGTTGTGTGAGATCAAGAATAAGATTCTTGATCTAGGCGCCATCTAGTTCTAAAAGTTCAAGAATTGTTCTTGAATTCAAGAACACCGTAGATAAGGTTCCTAGTTCACTTGGAGAAGTGAAGGAGGCTAGCACCCAGGCATCTACCAAACTGTTCGTGTGGATCACCGGTGGAGGGAGCACACTCGGAGTGGACTCCTCATATTCGTAAACGCAAAGAACAGCCGATCGTTTTGGGTAAACTCTTGTCCTTATACCGATACAGATCCATATAGCGGATCTATTGGGAAAGAAATCGCTATGTGCCTTGTTTTGGTTTAAAATTTTATTTTCCGCTGCGTTGTGTGCATGGCGATTTCCCAACAGTGGTATCAGAGCCAGGTTATTCTTGGATCTGTATTGGTTTTGGTGATTATACATGTGATGTGTAAGGTATGTTTTACCGCTTTTATATTGGCATGCTTGTTGTCGTTTTACGAAAAAGATCCACCAAACATTTTTGGAATTAATGCAAAAGGTGAAAATTTTATGTATGTGATACATAAAGAAATCAATATGATTGATTTAAAATTTTTCTTGAATTTCTAGGCAAAAGTCGAAATTCCTTGTGATTATAGTTAAAATTGTTTTAATTATAATTATAAGAGGGTTGGCTGAAAATTTATTAAAATTATGAATTTTATAAAGTTTTCAGATCAATAATTAAATTCTTGAATATGATTCTTGAATTTTATAATTATTGATAATGGGCCTAAATTCAAGAAAGAGGCATGTTAAAATTGCACAATCCTAATTAAACACAATACAAAATCGGTTTTGATATGTGTGTTTGATATATCGTGTTTGACATAATTGTATGAATTGTTCATATTTGTAATTGTGTGGTGTTGGATATGGCTCTAGGTTTTTGGTGTATACGGCCTGCGTGTCGTCTCCCTCTATCCGATGTAATTTTACTTTTCAGTTTATACCTCAATGTAACTGGGGTTTAGTCTCTTGTAATTTTACGTTTTCTTTTTAGAAAAATTCGCTCATTGGCTTGGGAGAATTGTTAGGATAGGTGGGCCATATCTAAACACGGTATATGTCTGTTTTACATTTTAGCATTGTATGTGATGCAAGACGCTAGATGTATGTTTAGGACGCGATTTTAACATGCTGTTTACCATATTAAACGCTACAACAACGTATATGATACGAGCGTGGGATTTTGCATATGATGCAAGATCCATGCACATGTTTATATGTATGTGATACATGGGGAAATAAACATGTGGCATGACTCGTTTAATTTTAAAAGGAGTTTTGAAATTAAACTATAAAATGGAACGATTTTATAAAATTAAACCCTTTTAGAAAATCTTAAGCTTTAATGCCATCAATAAAACACCCTGTGGAAATCTTGTTCATCATAGAGCGTTGATCGCCCTCTGCGACACGTATCTATCTTGACCTCAAGGACACACGGGTGAATGGGAGATTCAGTTCGACGCCCATTGAAGTCTTGGGTCATTAAATGCGGTGATCGCCCTCCGCGACAAGTGTTTAACTGACGCCGTTGATGATATGAGGCAGGGCTTCGGCCTCGTCGTTTGGGCCTTGCCATTCACGAGTTTTATAGTGTGACTTAATGGGGTTATCAAAACGGTTTTGGACCTCAAGGAATTAGATGGGATAAACATGCCATAATACGTATCATATGATGATACAGTCCCATAAAGATCTAAGAGTCACATATGATGTGATTGCTAAAGAGTTACCTACCTAAATAGCCAAAAGGTGCATGATCGCCCTCCGCGACGGTAAATTTTGGTGAAATATGGGTCTTAGCCACTAATAATAATTTTTACTGGGTTATAAAAATGGTGGACATTTATATATTTTGCTAATCAAAATTCATATCTTTGAAAATTGTAGAATCAAATGGCAACAAGTAGTTCAACTTTTTCACTGCGACCTATCCTTGAGAAGGATAAGCTGACTAGAACGAACTTCCTCGACTGGTTTCGTAATCTGACAATTGTTCTCACCCACGAGAGGAGACTGTACGTTCTAGAGAAGTGAATGTGATATTGCTATGTGCGGTCCCGATGGGTGGAATGAGCTGTGTGCGGTCCCCACGGGTTGTAATATTGCTGTGTGCGGCCCCGATGGGTGGAATGAGCTGTGTGCGGTCCCCACGGGTTGTAATATTGCTTTGTGCGGCCCCAATGGCTGAAAAGCTGTGTGCGGTCCCCATGGGTTGAGAACTTGAGGTGATGCTGTGTGCGGTTCTCTCATGAGTGGAGGCAAAACAAAGGTGCTGATATGTGTGCTCCCCTGAGGGTTGAGGAGGTTATTTGTGTGCTCCCCGATGGGTTGATGTGGAAGTACTGATATTATGCTTTACATGTGAATCAAATGTGATGATTGGTTGACTTATGAATAGTATTGGAGTATTACTTGTTGATAAATGGATGATTATCATGGTTGACGTAGTGAGTTTATTCTCTTATAAATTGATGATTGTTATGTAGTGGTTATATTGACACTTCACTTGATGAGAAACTGATGGTTTCTACGATGTTGAATATTGATTTTATTGATAGGAAATGTCTTAGATGATTAGAATGATATCTATTGGATTGTTGGGATCTTGATGTAATATTTATTGGATCATTCACGATTTCTTACAAACTTCTTTTAGAGCAAATCCGAAATTTCACTTTCAATCAGTGTTTTCAGGAAACATTTCCTTCTTCTAGGCTATTTCTTTTATCTAAGAGAATTTTCTAAAAATATATTCTTAATGTCTCAAAGAATATGATTTGGAAAAGATTGATATTTCTATCATCGTGATGTTTTACCCAACTTTTAATTATTTCATGAGCGTCTCAATAGATTTATTTATAAAAACTAATGAATTGTGAATTCTTGAATGATTTAAATAATAATATTTCTTACCAAGATTTGGTCCTTGAAAGGAAGTTCAAAAGAAGATCTTTTCTTTAATCTGTTTCATTCCCCAAATCTCATTTTAATAAATCCTATCCTCATATTTTCTTTCTTCATTAAACTTTAACTAAACCTTTATTGTCTTTTCTTTGAACTCATGTTATATACAACACTTTGATTTTACACATTTTGCCTTCACAAATAGTGAGACGATGGGACATGACTCTAGTATAAGTCACGTTTGATGATGGGAACTCTGAAGGAGTGTCATCAGTGCATGAAGAATGTTTATTTTTACTGTACTGGTATATGGTGTTGTGAGTACAGGTTGATACTCATAGTATATTGTCGTGTTTGCGTTAAGTGTTTGTAAAGGAAGTTAAGGGGACGGGTTATTCCCGGATTCTCCTGGTATAAGTTATATTGTGAATTTATGGGATGGGTTATCCCTAATTGTATATGTGTTGAATTAAATGGCTAGTTATGGGATATGTAATCCCTAGTTTTATTTATTTGTATCGTTGGCTCTAGAGAGCTCTTGTTGAACGTGCTTGAGGCAATTAGCCTATTAATGTGGCAGAGATGGTTCTCTGTGTGTTTGCTGTGTGCTGGATTGGATTGGTGTTATTGGGCCTTGAGAAGGAGTTGATGCTGGAGGAATTGTGGTTGAAGTGGAATTTTGGAATCCTACTGAGAATCTCCCGATTCTCACTCCTAACATTTACAGGTTGCAGGTAAGCAGCTGTGGCTGAGAGTTGAGGCTAGAAGAGTTGATCTTGGAATGGTATTTTGCTTTGTATCTCTAGTGTAGATACCAAATACTTGTTTAGCTAGTTAATGCACTGACAAGTTATCTCTTATATTCGGCCCTGCGTGGCAAAAATGAGGCTGAGCCCCTTGTATCTACTTTTTAACTTAATGTCAGTTGTATTAACGAGCGTTTAGTGATTCCTGACTTTGGTTTTCGTGTTGTTAGAACATGTTTTGAAGAAAAAAAAATTTGTACTAGTATCAGGATGTCACAATTTCGTATCAAAGCCAGGTTGTGAGATCCCGAGTTTGTACTAAAATTGTGAGATCCCGAGTTTTAAAATTTAGTTTTGGGTGTTCAAGAATGGAATAAGTGATTTTTTTTGAATTTTGGATAGGATTTTAAACTAATTTTAAATCAGTATTACGAGTTTTGGGTTATAAATTTTAGAAATTAGAGAACACGGAAATTTAGAATTTTACTTGTCATATTTGAAATCCCAATATTTTATTTAGCTGTGGTAAAAATTTGGGAGCAAACGGAGTTTAAAATTTTATCTGACTTTTATTTTGGTACTGCAATAAATCACATTCAAGTAGGAAACGGGACGTGTTAGAGATAGAGTTTTCAAAAACAAATTACATATTTGAAATCTACTCTCCGTAAAGAATCTAACGATATAAATTTTGTTCGAAAATTCTTTTTGAAAAAAACGCGATTTTAGGGACTAAATTGAAAAGATTCAGACTTTTAGGGAATATTCCTGAGCATATTCCTAACCCCAAATCAGATTCCACTATCTAGAAAACTCTTTTCACTCTAGATTTATGTCCACTAGCAAAAACAATCCCACGAGCATACACAACTCCATTTTTCTCCCATTCTCGTCTTGCTCTCTCTCTTGCCGCCCACACCACCGCCTGTTGTCCAGCCACCCTCCACCGCTACAGACAGTGTCGGCGACGTTCCAGCACCACCGTACGCCGGCAAACAGCCTCCGTCATCGGCCATCTATTCTCATCTCCTCTAGGTGACGTTTTGTTCTTTTTTTTATCTCTTTAGGTCCTTTCTCTTCAAAAACTCGAATCTGCTGCTATAACTTTGAGTTCGCTGCTGTTTCGTGATCAATTGTGATGCATTTGTTCCCCTAGATCATGCTTTGATTGATGAAAACCAACACCTTCATTGTTCTTGGTGGATTTCCCCCATTTTCCTTCATTTTGCTTCATTTTCGGCCATAACAGAACCATGTCCAAAAAACATCAATTTTATCATTGTTTCTTGACTTTCTTGGTTGGAATGAATCCTTTGATGATAGTATATTAGGTTGGGTATCTTTGGAAGCCATTAAAACTCCAAAGTATTGAGATTTGGGACTGTTTTTACTCTAGGGTTTATAAGTGACGAAAATTGGGGTTTTTGGTCAAATTTCTTTATTTTCTTGAAATTGTTAGTTTGGAAGAGTTCATTGGATAATAAAAATAAGTTCTAATGCATTGGGTTGAATTTTAAATGCGTATTTTGAAATTTGGTTATCGTGTATGAAACTTTGAAGTTTGCATTTTGGTCCATAGGAATGATTTTGATGGTTTTGATGAACTAAAGGGATTTCTTTGGAACTATGAGGGATTCTCATATCATAGCCTTGATTTTAAAGTGTGAAGAACAAAATGCCCAAATTTAACTTAAAGGGTGAAAGAGCCAAGTTTAAACAATGACGCTATATATGTTCTTGACTTTGAAGTTTTGTTTGTGAAATTGCCTTGAACTTGTGGATTTCAAAACATTTGTTAAAGCTCCCAAATTGATACCCAAGCATCTTGTTGGTCTCTTGGATAAGTGTTAGGTGGGTGTGACTAAGGACTAAGATGAGTGTTAAGAATTGGGTGTCTTATGAGAAGCTATCATTAGCTTTTGTGAAGAGTTAGACCTCCGGGTCAATTAAAAGTTAAATATTGAATTGTGTAATTGAGTCATTGTTTATGAATGTGTTTATAGATTCGCGTACATCGGTCGTTGGTTGGGAGGCTAAGAGGTGTAGTCATCTATCATTTGGATCGAGGTGAGTGGCTTTCTTATCTTGGCCCGTGAAGGGTTGGTGATGTTACCAAAGAAATTAGTTCTATTGTTGGCGCTGGTTGAGATTGTGGTTGATAATATTTATGTAAAAATTGTATATTTCTATTATTTTTTTTTTTACATGATCCTAAGCCTCAAAAAAATGCAACGTTCTTACATCAAATGTATATTTTGGATACGAATATGCTCTCTTGTATAATATTGGTTGTGATAATGACTGAGACTCGTTACTCATTTAGACATGAGTGATGTTATTGACTATTTGAAAAATGGTTATGTTTATGTGTGCTCCCCTGAGGGCTGAGGTGAATATGAGATGATACTCCTCATGCATGAGTGGAGGAAAACTGAAAATACTGTTATAAGTGCTCACCTGAGGGTCGAGGTGATGATTTGTGTACTCCCCGATGCATTGAAGTTGAAATACTAATATTGTGCTATATTTGTGAATCAAGTGTGATGATTGGCTGACATATGTGTTTGATTGTGATATTACCTGTTTCATAATTGTGTGACGTGGATTGTTGATATTACTTATACTAAATGTTTCTTTACTCTTGATTGGTGTTAGAGATAGTAATTAATTTTTATTATAGTGTTGTATGCTCTGAGTTGACCATATTCAATTGTGCTTGTGCTCGTGATTGTGTTTGTGATTGAGCTTGTGACTGTGACTGTGACTGTGTTTGTGTTTGTGTTTGTGTTGGGTTGGGTTTGAATTTGAGTTTGTGTTTGTGTTTGTGCATATGTGATTGCTCTCTCATAGTGTTAGTTGCGATGTTGATTAAAAACCTACCTTTACTTACTTTGGTGTGTCCCGTACCGTTAATTGTTTGTGAAATGACTAAGATAATGCTGTGTGCGGTCCCGATAGGTGAAAAGCTGTGTGCGGTTCCCACGGGTTGGGATAATGCTATGTGCGGTCCCGATGGGTGAAAACCTGTGTGCGGTTCCCACGGGTTGAGATAATGCTATGTGCGGTCCCGATGGGTGAAAAGATGTGTGCGGTCCCCACGGGTTGAGATAATGCTATGTGCGGTCCCGATGGGTGAAAAGCTGTGTGCGGTCCCCATGGGTTGAGATAATACTATGTGCGGTTCCGTTGGGAGAAGAGCTGTGTGCGGTTCCCTCATGAGTGGAGGCAGACATGAAATCTCATAATTGTGTGTTACCTGTGGTTGGTGGTGAATTGATTGTTGAAGCTTGTTTGTATTGAGCATTCACTTTCTTATAAGTTAATAGTTTTCATTAATTGGTTTACGTTGAGACTTTACGTTATTATAAGTTGATGATGATTGTTACGAATTGGGGGTATTGACATTTCATTTGCTATGGAATTGATGACTTTGTGAGGTTGAATACTGGTATTATTGACATTGGGTGAATTTGAGATCTTTGATAGTCTAAATGATATTGGTCGAATGACTTCTGCGATGTTGGCTATCCTACGTGTAGATGCCATAGAGGTAAACAAATGTGATTTCATTTTAAATCAGTATCTTTCTTTAAACTATTATTCTTTACCAAACTACTTTTGCTTAAAATAGTCCTTACAAAGTTTGGTTCCTAGTATCTCTAAACGTGTGATTATATATAAAATTATGTTTTCTCATGAGTTTTCTTTAACTTGATAGCCCTAAAGGATTTAACCGTAAACCCTTGTGAATTTTAAGTCTGTGGTTGATTTACATACTCTATCATATTAAACGATCGCATCGGATAAGGAGCTTCAAAAGAAGATTTTATTACTTGATTACCTTTCCAAATTTCGTTTTAACAGAGCTTTAAATCTTTTATTACTTTGTTACTAAACTTTATTTTTCTCAATGAAACTTCGAATAATGTTTTCTTAAAAATCTTTTACTTTCAAAAGACTTTCTTAAACCCGTGGTTACTCACATATTGTAATTTCTCTAAAGGTTCGACAAATCATTTCGTCTTGAATTGTTTCATACCTCGTGATACGATTAAGGTTCTAATCGCTGAATATGTTGGATCATTTAATTGAGTGAATGTTAATATAAATTGGACATTGTTGATGAGTTATGGCTTTGTTGGTGACCCCATGTTTGAAATGGGTAGCCACTCACTGAGTTTCGACTCACCCCTCGTTTAATATTTTTTTAGATACAGGTTCAAGTCAAGCCACTACTTCAATCCTCAGAGGAAGTCAATCAAGAGCCTTTGCCATCATTTGTGTGGGTTGTTGTTTCATTTAAGTGAAGTTGTATTAAACTTTAGTCCGTCAGCTCCACCAATACTTGGGGAGAATTCGGGGCTATGTATCATTAATATTGTGTGCGTCTTGATTACGTCAAAGATTAATTAAATGTGTATTTTGTTGGTTGCTTGAAATAGAATTTAGATTAACTTAGTGATACTCTGGATGGGCAGTTCTGCATGTGAACATTGAGTTTATTATGTCTGATTACATCATGATTTATCAGGATTAGTTTGGTGGGTTGTTATGGATTGTCAATGATTAGGCTTACGACATGGGGTAGGCCCATGTCCGTGTCGGTCACATGTCTCCAAAGAGGGGGTCGTGACAAAGTTGGTATCAGAGCCTGGTTTCTATTCAGCCCTATAAGTTATGGATTCCTATGTAGAATGACTTTGAACAAATTGTGACATCCTATACAACTATTTTCATACTAACAATTACATTTTGCAGGATCAGGATAAGAAAGCCACTCACAGGCTTCCAACAACCTATACAATATATAATAAGTTTCCCAAAGGCCTACACAACTATTTTCATACTAACAATTACATTTTGAGCCATCCCGGGCTCCCACAATTCAAGCCACACACGACTCTTGAACACATTGAAAAGTACAAGCTATAACATATTGTAAAATTCAAGTTTGAAAGTGGAAATGAAACCTCATCATCTTCCCCCTCTTTAGACCCACAAATACTTCCATTTTATAAGGGAAACAACTTCCCAAGGGACCCCCTAACACAAATGAAAACAAAACATAAAACTATAAAATTCTGCATTTTTTCCCACTTCGGCTGTCACTATTCGTGACCACTTTTCTCTCAATCCAGCCGTTAATCTGCACACTAAAACTATGCATGGATTCCTCTCTTTCTTAGCTTTAAAACGAGTGGTCACACATGAAAATCCGACTTCTATATCCGAAGATATACTCACTTCTTTCCAGGTCGTTCTGCAGAATCCTAGTAACTCGCCGGAAGCTCGCCGTTTCACCTTGACCTGGCGAGGATCCGGCCAGACCACGAAAAACAGAGCAAAACAGTCCCTAATTCACCCAAAATCCAAAACCCTTCATTTTAGACTTCAAAATTATGTTTCGTAGCCTCAAAACGCATCATATAAACATTAACCAACATCAATTTGATTCTCATATCACAACTCATGCATCAAACATTCATTTATCACAAAATCCTCATTTTAGTCCCTAATAAACCCTAGCTCAAAATTCCTTTCTAAAACTGATTTTTTTTTTCATCAAAACTCTTCAAAAACTCATCAATAATCATTTATAGAACAAAACCCAATCATCAAATTCACCAAAACATCATTATTTTCGAAATCAAGTTCTCAACCTCTAGGGACCAAATTAGCGAAATTGGAGAGAAAAGATGAAGAAGATGCAAAGAGGAGGGAACAAAGAAATCCTACCTCAAGACGAGAGACTCCGGGACGAAGCTCTTCGGCTGAAACGGCTCCCGGCTCAACCTCCCTGCTTCTTCTTTTTCTCTTCCTTCTCTCTTCTTTATCTTCCTTCTTTTCTTTCTTTTCTTTTTCTGTCGAGCTACTCTCTGCTTCTCCCTTCTTATTTCTCATTTAATTAGAAATGCTAAAATCTCATTTCTTTCTAATTTCTATAACCATTAATCCTTCATTCTTTCTAGATTACCACTTTAGTCCTTTCAAAACTCACTTCTCTACCACAATTAAGTTCCCTTAATTCATTTACATCCTATTTATACCTTTCCTCTATTCTCATACATACATTTAATGTAACTTACGATAACTTCTTCACTTTTCAGTTTAGTCCCTGCAACTCTATTTCTTATGATTTCATCCCCTTTTCTCCACATATATACCATTCATTAATTCTTCACTTCATAGTCTCCTTATAAACTATTCTTCCATAATTATTTTAGACCACTCAAACTTTATTTTCTTTCGAAAAGGTCCTTCAAAAATTGGGGCGTTACACCCAATATGACGGAGGGACCAATTAGTTAGGCATTTGCAAATTTCGGGGACCGGCTAGTACAGTGGGTAAAATTCAGGGACCTATCTGTCAGCGAGTGCAAAAATCAAGGACCGGAAGTTATTTTACTCAAATAAAAAATAAATGTTGATTGAGTGACTAAATGTCATGATTATGTCAATACTTGACTGTTTGTAGGAATTTGATTTTGATAATAATTCGCGCATCATTTTACTTTACCGCCTAATTTTCAACTTTCGTTTTATAGATTATTCTCTTATATTTGATCATAGTATACATAAACTCATACTACCAACACTGAGTTAGGAGACTTCAAGGTCAGTCAACACAGTGTCCTATTGTATAAACTATCACAGTATAGATTAAAGTTAGTACAGTTAAGTAAATGATAGCAAAATGCTGTGGTTTAGTTGTTATTGTATAGTCAATGGTGTTTGATTTCAGATTATTAGCTGGAGTTTGTGGTTGTTTGGTGCAATGAAAGGCAAATGGAAGATATCAACAGACAAGTCATCTGATGTTTCTAACAATACGCCTGATACTATATGTTTTTGATACATAACAATGTATTACAGTGTATCTGTAAATTCTCATAATTTATTGTCATTTTTAATTGACAATGATCATCATGTTTGTATGAAATATATTTATTTAGTTGATAATGATCACAACAATGTAGTGTATTTAAATCTCATAATTTCTTGTCATAAGTTCTTGTCTAACATCACTAATGGTATCTATGATTGCTTTGTATACATTGTTCAATTACATAACTATTTATGTAGTTTTAAATGTTGATTATATATAATACTTTATCAAATTTGTAGGAACTAATACTTTTCAGTATAAACAAATTTCAATCAGCTCTGCATATATGTTAGATAATACATATGAAGGTAAATTACAGATTAAGGTTATAAAGGGATTGAAGGATGCCAAGAATATCTATGGCATAGACACTGTAATGACATTTAGTTTGTTATCAAAATTGCAGTATCAAACAAGGAGAATATATTGTCCAACATCATCAATCCGTCGGTCACAGGTGTTTGTTTGTCAATATATATGATGCATTATAATATATTATACAAGTGATTTGTTTCAGTAATGACATTTAAGTTGTACACTGTATACAACTTCAAATTTATCCAGTATTGAAAAGCATGATGAACTACTCAGGACTAATTTTAGCTCGCCATCTGTTGTTTCCAAACGTGAGTTTCATGAATTCACAGTAGTAATATTCAAGTTCTGATATGTTACTTTTTATTGATAAAATATATAACTTTTGTAAATTTTGAGGTTTAATACTTTGTCAGGCAAACCTCTCAGCAAGTTGGACAATGTTACAACCATCAAGTAGGTGTTGGGAATCCTAGGCGCCTCAGGCAGCGGAAGCAAAAATAAAAATTAAAAAATCACACCTAGGTCCTATGATTCCCGAACGGATCCGCTAGTAGAATTTAAAACTTTTGGTTAGTGTTATACCTCAGAGTTTCAAATCGATCGGTTGAACGGGCGAGTTCCACGGAGTCCACTCCCAGAGTTCTCCCTCTGCCAGTAATCCACACGAACAGTTTCCTTGATCACCGAGGTGCTAGCCTCCAATTCTTTTCTCCAAAAGAATTCTGGGACCAATCTACAGACCTCTGAATTTCAAGAACTCCTTCTTGAAAATCAGCAACAGAGGTGGCGATAAGAAGAATCCCCCCACAAGAACTCCTTCTTGCTTATTCTTCTCTCAAAACCCTAATTCTAGAGCAAAAGTCGAATTCTCTCTAACTCTTAGAGAAAGTCGACTTTCTCTATATGTGTGTGCAAAGGATTATTTTCTCTCTCTAACTCTTAGGAGGAAAATCAACTAGGGTTTGTGTGCTATGCTTATGGTGCAAGTCGACTTGCCCATTTAAATAGGGAGAAATTTTTGGTGATTTAATTAT
>QANZ01055672.1:17730-66740 GCA_003254925.1 Chamaecrista fasciculata | reverse complement strand
ATTATTAAGTTGGAAATAAATGTGAGATACAAATGCAGGAATGTAGGGAAGAATTATTATTATATTAGAACTTTATGAACTTTACCATAAACTAACTTTAACGGATCCAACCCCGTAGCAGAGGAGTCTTTAACATTTAGAAGTTGATGTGTATTTTATTTTGCCACCTAGATGCATTGAAATGCCACATAGGCATTGAATTAACAGAATTATAACATTGTTAGTCATTAAGGGTTCTTTTATACATGATTGCAAAGCATGAGGATTGAATTACAAAGAATAAAACTGTAGCGACAAAAGTATTATTTTAACCAAAAAAAAAGTTGCAACTTTATGAACCGCAAGTTTACATATAGTAACGAGCTTATATCATGTGTTTTCTTATGACTATAAAATATCTTTTATATCATGTAGTTGCTGATCTTCCTGCGTTGCTCTGTTTCAGTCTTAGTGAAAAATCCCATTCACAAATAACAAAGCCAAATTATAACACATTTTCTCCTTTCATGTACACCTAGCACATACCAGGAGGGTCAAAAGAGCATCTTTGTTTTCAAGAGTTTCATTATACTTGATAATTTCAATATTGTTTAGATAAATGAGCTGAAATTGCAAGCAAGTTATTTTTCAGTTCATCTAATGAGCTTAAATTGCACACAAACCCACGTTTCTAAATTTAATTTTACTCTAGTTGGAAAAGAAATGCCAGGGAGAGAACAAGTTTATGTATGAAATATTAGTGTTTTACAGTGAGGTAGGTTCATAACAGGTCATTTCATTCTAAGTTATGATCATGCAGTCATATGAATCATAAACCCAAACAAAAAATCAGGACGTCNAAGTTTGGGACCAATTTGAGAAATTATAAAATATTTAGGACCAATTTGAAATTACCTCATATAGGGAGAGTGAGTGGGGAGAGAGTGGTGGCATTTTTAATTTTAATTATTTTTTGTATTTTTTTAATTCATTTATTTTTTTAAAGAAGTGGGGAGAGTGAGTGGGAGAGAGAGTGAGTGATTTTTGTTTTCTTTTTTAATTTTTTAATTCACTATTTTTGACCAACCATAAGAGGTGGAGCCATATAATATAGTATAGATAAATGAAGAAATGAAAGTATGAGATAAGTTCTAAAATTCATGTTCTCGTGCAAAATCTGGCCTTATGTTTTATTATCAAGAATAGATATTAGTATATCAAATCAAAATTTTCTTCAATGATTCGTTTATATTTTTCTCTGATGTGATTTTTGTACACTAGAACTCACTCTCTTGTAAAATTCATGATTTTGGTAAGTTCATTATTTCACCACAGAAAAATTTAGAATGCTACTAATGTTTTTTAGTACAAATAGTTCAATAGCGTCACCAATCCTTGTAAGTTTAATGTTGCAGGGTTCTACAAGTGGTGACAAATATCCTGAATGGTCAACCTTCAATGGTGAAGGATCCTCAGTAGTGTTCAAAATTCCTCTAGATATTGATTGTGTCTTGAAAGGGATGACTTTGCACATTACTTATTCTCATTTTCTTGCCAACTTGTCATCAATGCATCTCATGAATGTGTTGATCATTAATCACACAAAGGCTTCCATCCAGCTTCACAAGAAAGAGGCATTACTCTCTCCTTCGCTAGAAGAACGAAAGGCCATGATATCTAATCTCGACCCTAATGATGAAGTGCAAGTTATTGTTGTTTTTGGACCTGAATTTTCTGTGAAAAATACAACAGTGCATTTGATATATGGTGAATCAGTTGATGAAAATGCTGAGTGTTCAAGTGCAACATAGATGAATTCTAAAAGGTGCCAAGACAAGGAGGAGGACGAGTCTTCAAAAAGGGCCAAAAGAAGATGAAAGTGCAAAAGCTTTGAATTTCTTTATACGGTTGTACGTTACAAACTGGTAGGTAGTTTTTCGTTTCTTTGCTTGATACATATCAGAATAGTTTTTTTTTGGCAAAACAATACATATTAGAATAGTTACAGATGTAGTTTTAGTCAATAGACTAAATGCAGTACAATATTCAACTGATGGTAAATGTGTTGTTGCTGCAGTTGCAAGAGTTGAATCTGCTAAAGTTAGTTTAGGGTAAAGTTTATAAAGTTCCTGTAAAATATTATTAAGTTGGAAATAAATGTGAGATACAAATGCAGGAATGTGGGGAAGAATTGTTATTATATTAGAACTTTATGAACTTTACCATAAACTAACTTTAACGGATCCAACCCCGTAGCAGAGGAGTCTTTAACATTTAGAAGTTGATGTGTATTTTATTTTGCCACCTAGATGCATTGAAATGCCACATAGGCATTGAATTAACAGAATTATAACATTGTTAGTCATTAAGGGTTCTTTTATACATGATTGCAAAGCATGAGGATTGAATTACAAAGAATAAAACTGTAGCGACAAAAGTATTATTTTAACCAAAAAAAAGTTGCAACTTTATGAACTGCAAGTTTACATATAGTAACGAGCTTATATCATGTGTTTTCTTATGACTATAAAATATCTTTTATATGATGTAGTTGCTGATCTTCCTGTGTTGCTCTGTTTCAGTCTTAGTGAAACATCCCATTCACAAATAACAAAGCCAAATTATAACACATTTTCTCCTTTCATGTACACCTAGCCCTTAACCAAGCCACTACCTATGAGTCGCCGGCTCATTCTTCACATATCAGGAGGGTCAAAAGAGCATCCTTGTTTTCAACAGTTTCATTATACTTGATAATTTCAATATTGTTCGAACTAATGAGCTGAAATTGCAAGCAAATTATTTTCAGTTCCTCTAATGAGTTGAAATTGCAAACAAACCCACGTTTCTAAATTTAATTTTGCTCTAGTTGGAAAAGAAATATCAGGGAGAGAACAAGTTTATGTATGAAATATTAGTGTTTTACAGTGAGGTAGGTTCATAATAGGCCATTTCATTCTAAGTTATGATCATGCAGTCATATGAATCATAAACCCAAACAAAAAATCAGGGAAAAAGAGTCAAAAGTAGTATTTTAATCAGGATATATCATCAGTTAAAATCTAGAATGTCAATTATTGGTACCTATTGTCAGATTTTTTTTTTCTTCATTTCTATTACATTTGAAAATTAGTGTATGTATGGCCATGGGTACTAAAAACTCATTTATACAATTCAAATTTGTACTTGATACATCTCTGACAGTAAGGTCCGAATTCAGAGAGGATGGGTCCAAATCCAGTAAGATCAATGGAGGACCAATTCTCCAAGTTGCATCCATCCCTACCAGTAAAAGGTCTAACAAATATGCTATTTGGTTCTTTTAAGGACTAAATTATATATTTTAATCTTCTTGAGACCAGGTTGTCCATTCAATACTCTTTTAAGGTCTAAGTTGTTATTTTACTCAAAAGATTATGATCCTGGGGAGGGAGTTCACGCTACAAGCAGTGCTCCTGTCATCTTTCACCTGGCAAAAGAAATAAAAAGAAAAATGATATAAATAAAGTGAAGAAAATTGAAAATTTAACTTTTATAGAATAATTTCTTTTTTGTATATAATGTTATATTCGAAATAAAATGCCCATTTATTTCTTTTTTCTTACGTTTTGATCCTATTATAAAAGGAAAAGGACCTTAATGAAAAAAAATAAAACATTTTGATTAAAATGCCCATTTATTTAAATATACTAAATTTAGTTTATAATTTTTAGAAATTAGCAAACCCGGTAGTTTAAAATTTTAATTGTTATATTTGTGATCTACATATTATTATAAGTTTGTGGTAAAAATTTGAGACTAAATAGAGTTAAAAATTTCTACACAATTTCTTATTTTGACACTGTAATATAACATTTTCGTGTAAAAAATAATAAATGATAGAGATATAGTTTTCGAAAATAATGTACATCTAGAACCTACTAATTGCAACAAATCCAACGAAATATATTTTGTCAAGAAATTATATTTCTAGAAATTTGTATTTTTAAGGACGGGATATTTAAATATTTTCTGGGTGCTTTAGAAATTTCAGTCTCTTTTTCTTATATTAAAATTTCCTTTTATCCCCAAATATGTCAATTTCTGTCAGTTTTCTAACAGAACTAAATCTCACGGTACCAAAGTGTTAAAAGAGAATATCACGGGATACCAAAGTGTAATTTACCCTCTGAAAAAAAGATTAATTCCTATCAAATAATTTAGATGAATAATAATATATAGTTATTATTGAAATTACATACCAAACTATGAGTTTAGTTAATCTTAGGCCGGTACTTTTGCACTGGCCCTTTCTGTAGAATAGCTCAAACTTGAGATGTGATTAAAAATTGAGAAACAAAAATTAGAATTGGAGACGAGTTGGTTTAGGAGAGAATTGCCCCTAAATAGCTAATGAGATGATGACGGGGAAGTTGAAGAGAAATTATGATTAATCTTCCTCAACTTAAATAATTAAGAGAAATTATGATTAATCTTCCTCAACTTAAATGAAAAACAATAAAAACATCACTTTTTGCGATATTCTAATGACAGAGTGTTCATAATTTTCAGTTTATGTTATAATATGAAAAAAGAAACTTCAATGTTATGAATATAATTTTTTTTAGTTCGAAGTATGAATTATTGATATAATTATTTTGCTAAGTTTACAAATATTGGTTATCAATGAAGAAATAAGTATGAGATAAGTTCTAAAGTTAGTGTTCTCATATAAAATCTGCCCTTATGTTTTACTATTAAGAATAGATATCAGTATATCAAATTGAATTTTTCTTCAATAATTCATTTCTTTATATCTTTCTTCGGTGTGATTTTTGTAAACTAGAACTCACACTCTTGTAAAATTCATTTTTTTGGTAAGTTCATTATTTAACCACAGAAAAGTTTAGAATGATACTATTGTTTTTTTAGTATAAATAGTTCAATAATAGAGTCAAGTCAACAATCCTTGTATAATTATTTCAAGGTTCAACAAGTAGCTAGTGACAAATATCCTGAATGGTTGACCTTCAATGGTGAAGGATCCTCAGTATTGTTCAAAATTCCTCTAGTTATTGGTTGTGTCTTGAAAGAGATGACTCTGCACATTACTTATTCCCATTTTCTTGCCAACTTGTCATAAATGCATCTCATGAATGTGTTGATCATTAATCACATAAAGGCTACCATCCAGCTCCACAAGAAAGAGGCATTACTCTCTCCTTCGCTTGAAAAACAAAAGGCCATGATATCTAATCTCGACCCTAAAGATGAAGTGAAAGGTATTGTTCTTTTAGACCTGAATTTTCTGTGAAAAATACAACAGTGCATTTGATATATGGTAAATCAGTTGATGAAAATACTGGGTGTTCATCACCACATTGTGATGACGTTGTTGTTTCTAGTCAAGAGAAAAATACTTGTACAAATGCAATAAAGATGAATTCTAAAAGGTGCCTTGATGGACCTCCAATAATCCATACCTATAAGAGAAGAGGAAAGAAGGAGGGAAGGACAAAATAACTCTGATGTAGCATAACGGTTTTGCTGGTCTGCAGGGAGGTATTTGTGTCAGTTTAGTGGAAGGGTTGGGTAGGGAAATTGTTACTTACTTGTTAGGTTATTTTGGGACCTGGAAACCTCTATATTTAGAGGTTTCTCTAGAGTTGCCTACATTTGGTTATTACAGAAATTTAGTCAAAATGCACCGCTACACTTAAATGAGGTCGCCACATGTTAATATCTCAACGGCGAGCACTGAATTAGATGACTAAAAATTGTTTAACTGCATAGAACTCCATAGGAGTTAATTCCAAAGGATCCAATTCAGTTATTTTGGGGAGAGATTGGTCTTTCGAATGGAGGATAAATTCATTTGAGGCAACAACACGAGTTCATTTGATTTTATTTTGAATCATATTTTGTATTGTCAACAAAATATCTACCATTATAAATTTTATGTATATAAAAAAATAATATTTTTTTAAATTATAAATGTCATAAATTGTTTTTTCATTAATTTAACGAATGAGTATAAACTTTTCAATCATGTAGATGTTCTGATCAACGTTGATATAATATTAGAAATTAAAAACGGCTAAGATCAGAGGCAAGAAATTAAAAATTAATGATTATGATACAATAGAAATTGACGATTAAGATCCAATAGAAACTAATTATTAAGATTGAGCCATGTCAGCATCCTTCTGTGTTAATGTCTTAACGGTGAATGACTGAGGGTACCAAAATATCACTTTTTAAACTTCAGAATACCGAAATAGAATCAGACCAAAAAGTGTAATTAACCTAAATAATAATTGACTTGGGGTCAAGCTAATAGTGCTTTTGTAGATATCATGTTCTTGATTCCTTCTTTTAACCTAAATAATAATTGACTTGGGGTCAAGCTAATTATCAATAATATTAATGACTTAGTTAATTAATATATTTTGTCCATAACAAATTTTTTTATTATATAAAATTTAATATATATATATTTAATTATTATCGGTTGAACCCCGGTTGAACCATTGAATCTTGAATCGTTGTCTCATCTGATTCAATAGCCGATCCGATTTTAATAACCTTGCTTTAAGCCTACCCATAAAACTCAAACAAGATGATTAGTTCAATAAGTATTAATAACACAATTAGCTAGGAAGCCAATAAAGTGTTGTATTTGAAATAATGAAGTGTTGTATTTGAAATAATGAGTGCACAAGTTTATTACTTTATGATTTAGAAAATCATATATATAATAGTGGTCAAGCCGTCAAGGTAATTGATTTTCATGATTTTCTCTACAACTTATTAGGACAAGTTGCTCACAAAGTGGAGTTACTAAAAAATAGGCTAGTGGGGATGAGTATTATTATAATGGAGGAATCTCAGCAGTCAAAAAGAAAATTAAAGTGGAGAGATTTGTGAAACAAACGAGGAAACCAGCTTGGCAACTTTTATAAAATTTTGAACTTGACAAATATATTAGCCAAAAAAATATCACGGCCAAAATTAAAGCAATTCTTTTGGTTTTAATATTGTGTCATATAGTGCGACCTACTTTCAGGAAAGTAGAGCTGTCCACTAATTGCCAGCGTTTTACTTACGCCATTATATCGTTGTACATTTTGAGTTTGTTTTTGGTGTGTTTTTCAATTAAGGGCTTTCAAGTTAGAATGTAACAAAATTTGATCATATCTCTCTTGTTTTTAAATTTGAATATTGTTAAATCAGATTTACAAGTTAAATTTGTTGATTATTTCTTTACTTAGTTGGAGTCCTCAGTAAATGAAGTCAAATTGAACATGAAATCGATTCTAAAATGGGTCACTTGTTTTATAAATTTGATCATATCTCTCTTGTTTCAAGTTAGAATGCAACAAAATTGAAGTTACAAGTTACTCTTAACGAATTTTTTATTTGTTTAGGAGGAACATTGACCAACGAGGTCAAATATATGGTACTCCAAAAGTGAGTTTGGTCAAAACAACTAAACAAAAAAAGAACTCATTAAGAGTAACTTACAGCTATGATTCTGTTGCAGTCAAACGTGAAGCGAGAGAGATATAACCAAATTCATTCAATAAATGACCCATTTTGGAACCGATTTCATGTTCAATTTGACTTCATTTACTGAGGACTCCAACTAAGTAAAGAAATAATCATCAAATTTAACTTGTAAATCTGATTTAACAATATTCAAGTTTGAAAACGAGAGATATATGATCATACTCAATAGTTAGGGACCAATGATGAAACTTGGAAACGTTAAGAACCAAAACAGAAAAAAAAAGTATTAGGGACCAAAACAGAACTTTATGTAAATACTAGGGACCAAAATAGGTTTCTGACCATATTTTTTATCTCTCTTAATAATATATAATTGACTTGGGGTCAAGCCAGTAGTACTGCGTTTGTATATTGTGTTGTTAATTAATTCCTTGTTTCCCAGCGTTTTACTTAGGCCATTATATTGTTGTACATTTTGAGTTTGTTTTTGGTGTGTTTTTCAATCCATGGCTTTCAAGCATAAGTACGATGTGTTCATAAGTTACGACCATAAAATGAAACGCGCTTTTGGACGTTTCATCAAGGATCTCGATACTGCTTTGAAGCTGAAAGAATCAACACTTTCAAATCTATTGGGTGTGGAGCAAGGGTCGCAGAGCCATTAACATGGGAAGCAATCGAGCAATCTAAAATTTCAATCGTTGCTTTCTCTTTAAACTATGCCAGATATACTGAATTGTTTCAGATTCTGAATTGTCAGTGTAAACTGTCTCAAGTAGTTTTTCCCGTGTTTTTAAACGTGGATCGATCTCAAGTAGCTGAACTAAAAGGTGATTTCGGAGAAGTATTGCTTAAAAACTTGTTGACGAAAGTGCGTTTACGTGACAATCCATCCCAAGTAGCTGAACAATTACGTGCTTTAGGAGAAGTGCCTGGATGGGATCTCACGACACTCAAAACTGCAAGGTAATCAATCCCCTTCTTCAAATTTGAATCTTCTCGCATACTTTCAATCAATTACTCTTTATTGCAAATCGATTCCATCAAATATCATATCAAAATTAACCCTATTTAAATGAAGGCAAAAGTACAAGTAGAACAGAGAGAATGATAAAATATCACATAGAGAGAGGAGACGATTAGAACCTAAAGACTAAAGTTATATATAATAGAATAGGCCAAAGTTTTTTTTTTGGTCCCTCATGTTTGCTCAAAGTTTAGTTTTGGTTCCTCAAATTTTTTTGTTCTGTTTTGGTCCCTCAAGTTTTTAAAAAGTTTCAACGGTCTCTGACTCTTTTCCATCCAATTCTTCTTAAAAAAAAGGAAAAAAAAAATTAACTTTCATCTCCCAACAATTTTGTCCTTTTACAAAAGAGAAGGACCTTAATGCAAAAGAGAAAAATTGTTGGAAAATGAAAGTTATTTTTTTTTCATTTTTTTAACGGAAAAAGTGAATAGAAAAAAGTCAAGGACTATCAGTGAATTTTTTTGAAAACTTTAGGGACCAAAACGAAATTTAGATTGAATTGTTAATTATTTTTATGATCTTTCAGGGACTAAATTGTTAGTTTACTCTTTTAACTTACATATATTTTATGCACACATTATTTGGGTAAAACTTACATAGTCTAGTTTTATATTATGGTTGAATTAATTTTTAAATCTCTGGTAAAAATTACTTATTTCTCAATATGTAGATAACATAGTATTAATTTGGAAGAAATAATAATAATAACATAGTATTAAACGCTTTAAATTACTTAAATATCTCTCTTAGAAAAATTAGCAATTTGCATGAGTCTCAAAATTGTCTTTTTCAGGGGTGAAGTAATTGAGGACATAACTCACTCCATTAGAAGGATATTAGACAGATCACCACACTTGTTTGAGGATGATCATCTTGTGGGAATAGATTCTCATGTAAATGAAGTGCTTGAATTGTTGTGCGATCCATTAGACAAAGTTCAAATAGTGGGGATTGCCGGACAAGAAGGGGTTGGTAAAACAACCCTTGCTAAAGTTATTTACAATAGAATTGGTCACAATTTTGAGTACAGAAACTTCTTTGAAAATGTCTCACAAGTCTCAAAGAAAAATGGCATGGATTGTTTACGAAGTAAGTTGAATTCAGATTTATTTGACGCAGAGGAAATACAAAGCAATAAACGTGCACTTATAGTACTTGATGATGTGCGCACGGTGGGAGATTTTGAGGCATTGTGTGGAAGACGTGAATATTTTGGCTATGGAAGTATAATAATTATCACGGCTTCAAGTAAGACATTACTACATCAGATGGGAGTAAAACATATATATAATATGAAATTAATGGGAACTGAGGAGTCTTTGGAGCTTTTCAGCTGGCATGCATTTAAGCAAAAATTTCCCAAAGAAGATTTTGTTAAACTAGCAAGAAAAGTAATTGCATGGTGTCATGGACGTCCATTATCATTGAAAGTCCTAGGCTTGTACTTTTCCGGGATAAACATACATGAGTTTAGAAGTGCCTTGAAGAAATTGAGAACAATGACTAGAACTAATAATAAAGTATTACCAACCTTGAAATTATGCTATGAAGGCTTACCAGATTTGGCTAAGGATATTTTCCTTGTCATATATCAGTTTTGTGTTGGTAAAGACAAAAATTGTGCTCGATTAAATGGCCACACACATGATGCAGAAGTTGTCCTAATAGAGAGAGGTTTAGTGTCAGTTGATGAAGATAACAAGCTGCAAATGCATGAGTTGGTTCAAGACTTGGCAAGAATAGTTCTTGATGAAAAGACAAAACCTGATTGGATGAATGATGTTTTCTTGAGTTTTAGAGGCGAAGAAACTCGAAGCTCTTTCACCTCTCATCTCTATTCTGCTCTAAAGAATGCAGGTATAAAAGCATTTATGGATGATAGGCTTGAAAGGGGAGCTGATATTCTGTCCTCACTATCATCCGTGATTAAAGAATCCAGAATTTCTGTTGTTATATTCTCAACAAACTATGCAGGTTCAAGATGGTGTCTAGAAGAACTCGAGAAAATCGTGGAGTGTCAAAGAACTAAGGGACAGATGATATTGCCAGTGTTTTTCAATGTGGACCCGTCAGAAGTACGTAAGCAAACAGGCACTTTTGGAGAAGCATTTGAAGGGCTTTTGAGGAGAATTTCAACAACACAAGAAAAGGTGTCGAGTTGGAAGAGTGCACTAACTACAACTGCAAATTTATCTGGATGGGATTCCAAAAATTATAGGTACTCAAAACTCTTTTCTTTGACATTTTCTTCACAAGTTTCAAATTTTTGTCTTTCTTTGATGTATTCTTTTTGAACCTTGATTTTTTCAAGTACTTAGGAAATCATAAAAATATTTTTTTGCTGCTTTGATCTAATTGGTACTTGTTTTTGCCAGAACTGAAGTGGAGTTAATTGACAATATTCTGCAAACCATCTTTGTAACAGTAGATGAAAGCACATACCTGCCTGTTGCTAGTCATCCCGTGGGAGTAAGCTCTCGTGTACAAGATGTTATTCCATTGTTAAGTGGTGGACGTAATGGTGTTTGCATAATAGGTATATGGGGAATGCGAGGGGTTGGTAAAACAACTTTAGCCAAAGCCATTTACAATGAAGTTGGTAGAAATTTTGATGGTAAAGTTTTCCTTGCAAATGTAAGGGAAGTTTGGGAGCAAGATAAAGGGCCTGTTTCTTTACAAGAACAGCTTGTTTCAGACACCCTGAAGATGAGAAGGATCAAATTACACAATATTGAAATGGGTAAAATCATCATAAAAGAAGGCCTTTGTCGTAAAAGGGTACTTGTTGTACTTGATGATGTGAACGATTTGGACCAACTAAATGCTTTATGTGGAAGTCGTGAATGGTTCGGTCAAGGAAGTACAATAGTTATCACAACTACAGATAAGCATCTACTTCAGATTCTTCAAGTGGACAATGTTCATAAATTGGAACCAATGGAAGAGAGTGAGTCTCTTGAGCTTTTCAGTTCGCATGCTTTTAATAAAGCAAGTCCTGAAGAAGGTTTCATTTCGCTCTCAAGAAACATAGTCAGATATTCTGGAGGATTGCCACTAGCTCTTCAAGTACTTGGTTGTTATTTGTTTGATAGGGAGAAACCAGAGTGGGAAAGTACATTTGAGAGACTAAAGAGAATACCTGCTCATGAAATACAAGAGAAATTAAAAATAAGTTTCAATGGATTAAGTCATGATACAGAGAAAGAAATATTCCTGGATATATCATGCTTCTTTATTGGTATGGACAGAAACTATGCCACTCAAATCTTAAATGACTGTGGGTTATTTGCAGAAATTGGAATTAGTGTCCTTATACAGCGAAGCCTTGTAACCGTTGACAAGAAAAACAAACTTAGAATGCATGATTTGTTGCGTGACATGGGAAGAGAAATCATTCGTAACGAATCATTGAAGTTTCCTGAAGAGCGTAGTAGATTATGGCTACATGAGGATGTACTAGATGTACTCAGGAATCACACGGTATGAATTCTTCGCATATGTGAAAGGAAGCAAAATTCATATAAATGGATTGCATCATGCTTATTGTTTCTTATCTTAATATTCTATGAATTGCATTATTGCTTTTTTTATCTTATAATATATCAAAATTAAATCATTAAGAGGATTTCTTTGGATAGCATAAGATTTTGAGTCAAATGGTTCTTAATATGGTAGGAGAGCTTCTTTGGCCATATATATATAGCATTTGATCTTAATTGAAACAAATGGCGGCACTAATTATTTGAAGAGCTTGTGCTTTGTTTACACTCAAAGAGAAAAAGGGTTTTATGTGACTGAACTTGACTTAAAAAATCGTTTTGGGCATTTTGATGACTCTGTTCTGCAAACTAGTTACATTCATATTACAAGGATCTTGGGTTACATTGTATTTTATGTTTTGATCAAGCAAATATCAAAGAACTCCTTTATATATATTTACTTATTTCTTTTCTCTTCCATTTTATAGGGAACCAAAACTATTGAGGGATTGGCTTTGAAGCTGCAAGGAACCAATGAAGTTCATTTGAAAACCAAAGCATTTAAGAAGATGAGGAGGCTCAGATTGCTTAAACTTGATCATGTACCACTTGCCGGAGATTATGATTATCTTCCGAAAAACATTAGATGGCTCTACTGGCATGGATTTCCTTCAAAATGTATTCCTGCAGACTTTTACATGGGAAGTGTTGTTGCTGCTGAATTAAAAAGTAGTAAACTCAAGGTTTTCTGGAAGGAGCCACAGGTATAGACTAACTGGTCATTGTTTATTTTATTTTGTGACAAAGTTATCTTCATTTGGGAATTAATTAAGGTTTGTAATTTTGGGCAACTGCAGATTTATCTATTTATTTAGAGAGATTTGTAAGCCTTTTGGGATTTTATTTATCTTTGCTTATTAGGCCTATAATTAGGTTAGCATGTGCCTTTCCTCTAAATATGCATGCACTCAATTATAAAATGCATCCCTTTATTATTAAATGCTAAAATGAAGTTTGAACTTTGGCATTTTGTTTCCTATTCTCTTGCTTCCCTTCTAAACATCGAGGGATTTTGTATTATGTTAAGGACCATTTTAATTGAGTGAAGACTTTAAAATATAGTTTTGATATAGTCTCTAGCATCCAATTTTTTCTGAATTTATAATTATAAGTTTTTTTTGTTGTAGTTGTTGGAGAAGCTGAAATTCCTCAATCTAAGCCATTCTTGTTACTTGACACAAACACCTGACTTCTCAAAACTACCAAATCTTGAAGAGCTGGTGCTAAAAGATTGTCCAAGCTTGTCTATGATTCACTGGAGCATTGGTTATCTGAATAAGCTTCTTCTGGTTAATTTGACGGGTTGTAAGAGCCTTTGCAATCTCCCAAGAAGTTTCTACAAGTTAGAATCTTTGGAAACAATTATCCTTTCTGGTTGTTCAAAAATCAACAAGTTGGAAGACGACATTGAACAAATGAAATCCTTGACAACTCTAATGGCAGATAACACTGGTATAACACATGTGCCTCATTCATTAACAAGATTGAAGTTTCAGTATATATCTCTCTGTGGCCACGAAGGATCATCAGCTGATGTGTTCCCTTCTCTTATTTGGTCTTGGTTGTCACCAATGAATAATCCAAAGTCCCTTGGCCAGGCATCTTTAAACTTGTCATCAGTACAGATTAATAATTATAATGATTTGTCGTCCATTCTCAGTAGCCATTCACAGATTCGAAGTCTCAGGCTCAAATGCAAGTCGGAGTTTCATGTAAGACAAGATATAGCAAGAATGTTGGATTGTTTAGATGCATTAAATTGTACAGAACTTGAAACAAAGCGAAATGCATCACAATTGTCAAACATGAGAAGTTCTAGATTGTCTAATTGTTACAATCATGTTCAAGGTTCATGTTCAGACAGCTTTTCAAGTTCTCTTTGGGTTCATTTGGGGGAGCACATCAAAGATCTCGAAGAGATAATTTCACAGGTTTTCTCTTCCTCTTTTCATTATGATTACTCTCTATTGTCTTAACAATTTTCTTTAACATAATACAATGACCTTTGTACGTAAGAAGTAATGTTTTCTTCCAAATTCTTGTTTCTTTAATAAATATAATATACAACAAAACATAATTTTTTTAACTGCCTCGTGGAAATTCAGCCATTTGGTCAAGTTATTTTTCTTTTGATGATTATACTTTTTTTAGGTGCCTCATCAGTCATCAACATTGCAAGGAATACAAAATAGTTATTCAAGTTTGTAAGCAGATAAATGTGTTTGCTTTGTTAATCTTGGCATTGCTTATAATGTAAATCTAGGAGATTTTACTTTTAAGTAATTAAGTGAAATTATGATTAATCTTCCTCAACTTAAATGAAAATGATTAAAAGCATAACTTTATGTGATATTCTAAGGACAAAGTGTTCATAATTTTCTGTTTGTTATAATATGAAAATAACTTAGTTATGAATGCAATTTTTTAGTTTGAAGTATGAATTGTTGATATAATTATTTTGCTAAGTTTACAAATATTAATTATGAATGAAGAAATTAAAGTATGAGATAAATTCTGAAATTATTGTTCTCATATAAAAGCTGCCCTTATTTTTACTATTACTCTATTAGGAATAGATATCAGTATATCAAACTGAAATTGTCTTCAATTATTCATTTATTTATATCTCTTTCTTTGGTCTGATTTTTGTACACCGAAAAAATCACGTTTTTGGTAAGTTCATTGTTCCACCACAGACAAATTTAGAATGATACTATTGATTTTAGTTGAAAAATTCACATTATTGGTAAGTTCATTATTTCACCACAGAAAAATTTAACTAGAACGATACTTCTGTTTTAGTATAAATAGTAAAATAAAGTCACCAATCCCCTTGTTTAATGTTGCAGGGTTCAACAAGTGGTGACAAATATCCTGAATGGTCGACCTTCAATGGTGAAGGATCCTCAGCATTGTTCAAAATGCCTCAAAATAATGGTTGTGGCTTAAAAGGGATGACTCTACACATTACTTATTCCCATTTTCATGCCAACTTGTCATCAATGCATCTCATGAATGTGTTGATCATTAATCACACAAAGGCTACCATCCAGCTCCACAAGGAAGAGGCATTACTCTCTCCTTCGCTTGAAGAACGAAAGGCCATGATATCTAATCTTGACCCTAATGATGAAGTGCAAGTTGTTGCTGTTTTTGGACCTGAATTTTCTGTGAAAAATACAACAGTGCATTTGATATATGTGTTGGAGATTGNCTCGCCCGTACAACCAAGTTTTGAAACTCTGAGGTATAACACTAACCAAAAGTTTTAAATTCTACTAGCGGATCCGTTCGGGAATCTTAGGACCTAGGCGTTTTATTTAATTTTATTTTTGCTTCCGCTGCCCTTGGCGTCTAGGATTCCCAACAATATGGTGAATCAGTTGATGAAAATACTGAGTGTTCATCAGCACAGTATGATAATGTTGTTGTTCCTAGTCAAGATGAAAATACTTGTACAAATAATGCAACACATATGAATTCTAAAAGATGCCTATACAAGGAGGAGGATGAGTCTTTAAAAAGGTCCAAAAGAAGATGAAAGTGCAAAAGGTTTGAAATTTTTCAGTTTAGAACTTTTTAANAATCCAGCACAATTTTGAATTGTAAACATGGTTGATTACTGACATAAGTACATAAGTATTTTTTTTCTTCTAAGTGGGAACAATACCTTCAGTTTCAACTTTCTGTAAATGGTGTTTTAGAAAAAAGAAATGAATGAATAAATAATTACCTCTATTACTATTTCATTGATAGATTTTTACCATCGTTGACTTTTGTCACCGAATTCTGTTGTTCTTTTATTTGAATAAAAAGGTAAGCAATATAGTGGTCACCATTCACCCTAATTTTGTTTTGTGACCACTATTGCACCAGTTCGATCTTATTTTTTAGTAATTCAGACAAATGAAGCTTAAACATACCCACACAAACACAAACAAAAAAAGAAGCTAAACCTCTTGAATTAGAGAGTATAAACTAGCATTTTTGTAGCATAGCCAGCTCATAGGATACAAATTGAAGAGTTCATTCTTTCTGTTTTAAATTATAACCTTCCTCGAACAAGTTATAAGATATGAATTGGCTGGTGTCAAAATTTACAAGTAAAACAAATAAAAGAATATTCAAGAAATGTGTTTGATTTTGCTTCCATCAAAAAGCATTTGAAAGAAATGTCATGCAAAAAAAGGCCTTGAATTTGCAGCAGCTCTCGGAATCCATCAAAATGGTGTAGCCTCAGTTTGATAAACCAATGTGATTATTTATTACAGATTATCTTTTAGCCACTTTAAAGCTCCATTTGCCGCAGACCTGAAAATTCTCAGAAAGTAAGCAATCACAGAAACATTGGTGAATTTCCACCCCAAGGAGTCAAGCACAATAAAATTAACTACCAACAAACAACTTTCAAACAATTACAAAAACAATGGTGAATTTCCACCCCAAGGACAGTAAAATTAGTAAAATTAACTACCAACAAACAACTTTCACTATTTCTTGTCCAGTCAAACTGTTTGTAAGGAATCAAGGCTCAAGCAGTAAAACACATAGAATATGCCTGGATTGGCGATTAAGGAGGATAAGGGGAGGGAGGGGGAGAGGATTGAGACCTCTTCCCCTTGTTTGGAAAGTTGAGAAATGGAAGGGAAGATAATGAGGATTAATTTTTAATTCCTCATTCTCCTCCTCCATAATTTCCAAATACCCTCAGGGTTTGTTTGGATTCATGGAGGGGGAGCGAGGGGAAGAGATTGGAGGGGGAGAGGTCCTTTGTTTGGAGAAGTAACTCCTCCTCCAAAATACCCCAATTTGGGGTATTTGTAATTTGTGAAGGAAGGAGGAGGAAGAGGGATTATAAGTTAATCCCTCAATCTCTTCCCCTCCAATTTTCAAGTTCCAAACAAGGGGGAGAGACCTCTCCCTCCCCCTTCCCTTCTCCCTTAATATCCTCAATCCAAACAAATCCTAAATTAAGGTATTTTGGGGGAGTTACTTACATCCAAACAAGGGGAGGACATGTACAAAGTTAATCCTCCCGTACCTTACCTTCCACCTCCAATCTCTCCCCCTCTCTTCCCCTCCTAATTGCCGAACATGCCCATAAGGATAGACGGGATAACCATGGTCTCTTTTTTGGTCTCCCACAGGTATCTTCCAATAGAAACAATCTTGTTCAAGGCGGTGTCAGATACTAAATGTACCCCTTCCCCAAGACCCAACCTCCACAGGTAGCCATGGTCTCTTTTTTAATGTACTTTTCAATGAGAAACGGAACAGAGCCTACTATCTCAAACCTACTTAAGCAAAAACAAAACTTGACTCTTTTCGACTATTCATGCTTTACTTTGGTACCTTTAGTCAGTTTAATAGCCTTCCTGTCTGGTCCTTTGATTCTGTGCTATTAAATTTAAAGCTGATTTTTTTATGAAGTATGAGAAAAGTTGTTTAGCATAATAAATCGTGACAGTCGGAAGTAAAGTTTCTAATTTATGAAAATTGCAAGTAATCTATGCATGAATGATAACCAAATTATGCATTATGAAATTGTATTAAGTTCTTTGATTCTGTGCTATTAAATTTAAAGTTAATTATTTAAGTATGAGAAAAATTGTTCAGCATAATAAATCGTTGACAGTCAGAAGTAAAGTTTTTAATTTATAAAAATTACAAGCAATCTATGCATTAATGATAACCAAAATAATAATAATAAAAAAGAAGCCAAGGAAATAAAATTATTACCCAACAAAATTCTTTAACTTATTCCATGCAGTTGTTAAGTGGTGGACTGAATGATGTTTGCATAATAGGTATATGGGGAATGCGAGGGATTGGTAAAACAACTTTAGCTAAAGCCATTTACAATGAAGTTGGAGGAAACTTTTATGGTAAAGTTTTCCTTGCAAATGTAAAGGAAGTTTGGGAGCAAGATAAAGGGCCTGTTTCTTTGCAAGAACAGCTTGTTTCAGACACCCTGAAGATGAGAAGGATCAAATTACACAATATTGAAATAGGTAAAATCATCATAAAAGAAGGCCTTTGTCGTAAAAGGGTACTTGTTGTACTTGATGATGTGAACCGTTTGGACCAATTAAATGCTTTATGCGGAAGTCATAAATGGTTCGGTCAAGGAAGTACAATAGTTATCACAACTACAGATAAGCATCTACTTCATATTCTTCAAGTGGACAATGTTCATAAATTGGAACCAATGGAAGAGAGTGAGTCTCTTGAGCTTTTCAGTTCGCATGTTTTTAAGAAAGCAAGTCCTGAAGAAGATTTCATTTCGCTCTCAAGAAACATAGTCAGATATTCTGGAGGATTGCCACTAGCTCTTCAAGTACTTGGTTGTTATTTGTTTGATAGGGAGAAACCAGAGTGGGAAAGTACATTTGAGAGACTAAAGAGAATACCTGCTCATGAAATACAAGAGAAATTAAAAATAAGTTTCGATGGATTAAGTCATGATACAGAGAAAGAAATATTCCTGGATATATCATGCTTCTTTATTGGTATGGACAGAAACTATGCCATTCAAATCTTAAGAAAGCTCAAACTGTTTAGTGATTTTTTTTTTTTTGCAACCTTGCATATCCGCTTAAGAAAGCTCTTTCAAAGCACAAGAACACAATATCTTATGCCTATAATTAGGTTAGCATGTTCCCTTTCCTCTAAATATCCATCCAGATCCAGTCAATTATAAAGTGTCATCCCTTGATTGCTAATTATTAAACTGAAATTTCAACTTTGTGCATTTTGTTTCCTATTCTCTTGATTCCCTACTAGACATCCAGGTTTTCATATTATGTTAAGGACAATTTCAATTGAGTNTTTCCGTTCAAGGACAAGGACATCTCCAGGTTGGGTACCAGGGGGTATTTGTAGGTCAGAACTACCTTCTACTGTATTAACCTGTTTAGTGGCTAGTGATTTAATTAATTGATGGCATAAAATAATAAACGTTGACAGTCAACGAGAAATTCAAATAGCCATGAAATCTCCAACCCTACATTCTTACGTTCAATCATACCAAAAGACAATATAATATCATAAAAAAAATAAAAATAATAAAAAAAAAAACTTGTAAGTTCAAAAGTGCGAAAAGCATTAGAGAAAACATTTATTTGGTTTTTCCAAACAAGGACCAGATTTCGTTTCGAAGAGAAGAGGCCAGCTAGCTTATTTTCAACCAAACATTATCTCATCAGAAGCAAATTTCTTTAAAAAGGAAGCTCCAGAACATCTGTTCTGGCTGTTTGTGACATAAGTGTGACCACAAATATACTAGCAGGTGGATTTTATTATTCAAACTACCAATTCTTCTAGAAGTTCAACTAAATACATTTAAGTACCAACATACAATGAAAGAGACGTTATATCAACTTAATCCTAAGGCTTTACAATGTCATAGTTTCCTTCCCGAGGAGAGCAGGGCAATCATTCATTTTATCCAATTATTACTCTACAAGTAAAGATGTGAGACCTAATTTTAGGAGAAAAACAAAACATGTTAAAAGCATGAATAATGATCAAAATTATTTACCTTGACAATAGCTCCTAGAATGGCATCTGTATAACTGATTGATATTGTTGAGCGAAGGTTAATGCCATCTCTTTGAACTCCCTGTACCTCTTCCACTTGAAGGTATACAAATAAATCTCCTGGAGGACCCCTGCATTACAATTCACATATAGCAATACTAGTGAGCATTGCATGCCTTTTAAATATTGTTTTATAAATTTTAAAATATAAAATTATTTATAATAATATAGTACTTTTTATTATATTCTAAAATTTGAAAAGTTATTTAAATTAAGTAATTTTCTATTCATTTTAATATTGAAATGAAGTAGTGGGGAAGTTGATTCCTTAATAACCTCCCACTACTATTCAAAACAATTTTAAATGACAGGATGTAATATTATATGGTTACGGTGAAGAACTAACAAAGACTCCAAAGTCATATATAATAGTATCGATTTACTTTAGGAAACTGATCAAGTAAACCATTTTGATGAAGAGAATTAATCTATTATTAAAACAGAACATAAAAGGCAAAACTTACAACAGTTGAAATTATTATTCTACCCAATGATTGGCCAAAGGCTATCATAATGAGGCTCAAAGATTACAAAAAGGACATACCCTCTTGGTCCAGCATCACCCTCTCCGGTAACTCTCAGAATACTTCCTGAGCTAACCCCAGGAGGAACTTTAACTTTGATACTTTTCTTAACCCGGATCCGTCCTTCACTACTGCATTTCCGACAATATTCAGATATGACTTCACCGTCTCCTCCACAGTTTGGACATACTGAAACCTAATATAGCAAAGAAGCCTAGAAAATTACTTTTGAGCAGTAGAAAGGTGCTAGGCTTTCACGTGTGAACAATATAGAATAACATATGTATCTTATGTACTAAATTAGCAGCAAAAAATGAGAATGAAGTAATACATGCGGTTGATGACATTTATTGAGAAATAAGGGTGAGCAAAATTTAGGAAGGAAAGGAAAGAACCAATCAAAATACATCATGAAAGACTCAACAACTACAATGACCACACAAATACACAAACATACTTCGGGTGCACTACAAGCATCTTGTTTTTTAACTACAAGACTTTCCTATATCTTAACTCTTAAGTAACCCTTAATTAGACAAGGACTCGAACCAACTCCAAAAATAATGTGAAGAATTATCAACAATCCAAGGAAAATATAACAGCACAGAACTTTATTGGTAAATCAAAAAGGACAAGAAGGATATCTGCACCAAGCAGAAACTTCCATGCGGGCTGGAATATCATATTAGTACTCTATGCATGACATATATTAATTAGTTAATTACAATCCTACCTCAACCAAATTAATATTAATTCCTCAAGAAAAGTATTTTAATAATATCATGTAGCGATCCAGCTTCTGTGACCAATCATTAGACAGTACACAATCTTTGATAATTTTCTTAAAGCAAATCAGCGAAAGTTTATAGCAACAGAGTATGACTCACTAAAATAGACATCACAAGTACCAAGTGCTTCCAAGCTATGCATTGACTTCTATTATTTCCTGTCTACTTTTTCCCTTTCTTTTTGTGTAGCGGAGGGGGGGCTGATTAACAAGGTTTAGGTTATTCATTCTTTCTGTGATCAATTATTCTTCAGAATTATATGCTAGGTCTCAATATCAGTAAAACCAAAACTCCAGTTCAAGTATCAATTATTAAGAGTTGTTATTCCTTTTTCTTCCCTCCAGCACATGAAACAAAAGTAAAAGTGACAATATACAGACCCATCAGAAAAATTTATATTACCTGTGAGAACAATCCAAAAGGTGTTTGTTCAGTCCTCATCACCTGGCCCCTCCCACCACAAGTTGAACATATTCTCATCTTGGAGCCTGTCTTCGCACCAGTACCATTACAAACTTCACATCTTTCCAGATGGGAAAGCTCAAATTCTTTCTCTGTCCCAAAAATTGCCTCAGAAAATCCCAGGGAAATATCATAACTGTTGACAATTGAATGGCAAGTCAATTCAAATACCCCGCAAACTCTCATAAAAGTATGGAGACAGTTTTTTTTATTTTGAGTCTGTTGAAGAGTCACATCTTCTAATCATAGCATTGATAGACAAAAATTTTAAGTATCAAAAGAAGTTGCAGACTATCAGAGAATGAATCTATAGTTCTTTTAGTTGAGAATCGAGAGTAAAGAAGGATATGCTTAATATTCACCCCTGTAGCATAAATCTTCAGACATATAAAAACATGTGCAACTAATTATGCATCTTAGCTCTAAAAATAACTCTTTCCATATATTATGTCAGAAATGTAAAGCTATCTCATCTAACTCCAGATCTAATCTAACAAATTATGGGTCCTAACACTATAATCAGTTGATTAAACTAAGATATTTCAGAGGCTTTAGACAAAAAAATTCTAACAAGAATCCTTCAAAAACAAATACTAATTACATATTTTAGTGTGTGAGAACGATTAGAAAAACTACTTGAGTCTCCACTTGTAGTCTTCTCACACTGAATCACCTCCCCTAACCACAAATTCTCACCCGACTGACGCAATAAGAGAAAGGAGAGGGATCGATATGCATTTAAACATGAATTCATCCAGATTTCTCTGCAGGCAACCAGAGAAACCTCAATGTGTAAGGGAAGACATACTTTATAGTTTATTAACTAACGGGAAGCTTCAACTAGTGTAGCCTCAAATTGAACAATAAAGTAAAAAAATAAAAAGTGTATCATGCTATGTCTGGGACAACTAGTGATAATTCTTGTCTTACTGCACAAAACTTAGCAATCAATCGCCCAGCTAAATATACAATGACTCACCGGATATCTTCACCCTTGGTAACAGTACTACGGCGGCGTGTTCCAAAAGCACTTGGATCCATGCCTGGGAAGCCACCCATGCCGCCCATACTTGGCCCAAAGAATGTCTCAAACAAATCAAATGGATTAGTCTGCAAGAACAAAGTCAGTTCAATATAAATTTGGCAGAAATAGTACATTGAGGAAAAGACAACATCAACTTGCATGCATTTCAAATTTAGTCCAAAACGAAGAGAAAATGCATATTGGTATGTCAACCAGAAAATCTTCAGAGTTCAGACAAACATGTACCACTCCCTAATCATTAAACATTAAACAGAGAAAAAAGATGTTATATATATACCGTATAAGCATTTGATGCTCCTCCCACTGTACTCTTAACTCCAGCTTCCCCATACTGATCATACAAAGCCCTCTTTTTATCATCTGATAGCACCTGACAGTGTGGTACTTCAGAATTCAATGGATAATAAATATCATAAACATGACCTTAATTTAAAAAAAAAAAAGGAAAAATATCTAAATCCAATGACATAATTAAGACCATTGTCAATGGCATATAGCGTAGCAGCAATCCCAAAAGAACTCCTCATCATGGCAGATGGTGTGGCCAGCACCATATGGAAGCGTAACAGAGTTTAGAAAAATGCTAAACATTGATAGTGTTACACTTATACTACAAAAATAAATAAGAAAATTAGACTCACTAATATTACCATCTGAAACAAGGAAACTCCAAATATTTGGCCTTAGTTCAAGTTAACAGTTAACAGCACTAGAGTTAAGAGTTATTAGTTTATTACCAGAATTTCAACATAGAACAGACTCCCAATTAAGTCTCATCAACTGAGAATGAATCATCTCCAAAAAAAAGCATATGCCGAGAATAACTTATCTAGATCACATTAGGTCTCATAAGTCATAGCTCATCTCTTGCACATATTTCTCATCAAGTCAATATAAAATAAAAAATGTTTGTTTTTCTTTCTTTCTAAAAACCCACCACATTTTACATCTTTGAGAATATATACCATACTTTCTTCACATCAATGAAAATCATACAATATATTATCTTTCTCTGTGGTTCTCCATGATATCCAAATGATAACATAAACATTGTAGGTTGCCCAAGCACAAAATTAAATTGATTCTATAAAATGTTTATTGAAGTATTAATGCATGCTTGATAACTCTTTTGTCAAATGACATTTAAGGTCTACCACAACCAGATCCTATTATATCTTTGGTCAGACATATAACCAGATCTATAACTAATTGATACGTCATAAGGATCAGCTTCTTGCTGATTTAGCCAATAGGCATACTTAAAAGAAGAGGTTTATAAGCAGCACATTCATAATTTCTGACACCTGCTTTTCCCGTATTCCCCTATGATGATTATCTACACCCGTGTACCCACCAAGTTAAAAAATCATCACCACCACCACCACTTTCTCTTTTATTAAAATTTAAAACACTTCGTCAGCTGCTTCTGAAAGTGCAAGCCCACATTCTAGTTTAGTAGGGAATCCTTAAAATCGAAGGACAAACAATCACTTCTTTCTTTAGGCTTTTGCCCTATTCTCCCAAAAAATAATAATAATTAATTATATTAAACAATAAACTACTCGAACGGGCATCATTTACTGTACATGCATACCTCATATGCAGCACTTATTTCTTTGAACTTCTCAGTAGCCCCAGGTTCCTTGTTCACATCAGGATGGAACTAGGAAGAAGACAAGAAATATAAATTCAGTCAAACAGCTAACAATGAGATTAAGACAATTTCACAGAAAACAAACAACAATACCCACTTCACTATTTCTTCCTAAAATAAAGAATCAGAATCTCATCACTGAAAAGTTGATACCTGACGAGCTAATTTTCGATAAGCTGCTTTAATCTCCTTGCCGGACGCGGATTTGGGGACTCCAAGTCTAGCATAGTAGTCGCCAGAAGCAGCAATCGCCGTTCGAAAACGCCTTCGGGAGGCCTTTTTACTTAATGTCGAATTAGTAAAATGAGAAGGAGAGTGGATAGAAATGAAGCTATTATGGTTTCGGAAATGGACAGTACCGTATAAGTAAGATGAAGAAGAAGAAGAAGATGATGATGATGAAGAAGTGGAAGGAGGAAGCAGAGAAGGGAGAAGGGAGTGAGATATAATGGCCATGGAATGTGAAATTAAAGAAGCGAACAATATTTGATGATGGTGTAGAGTCTAGGAGAAGAAGAAGAAGAGGAAGAAGCGATTGACTATGTTCATGTTTTTACCACATAGGGCATACAGGTGAAAGAAACGAAAGCTGCGCAAGAAAAAGGGTTTTAATTTATGGATCAAGAGAGAAAATAAAGGGTAGAAAGAAAGAGAGAAAGGGAAAGTGGGACCAAAAAGATAAGTTACGTATCTAAGGAAGACGCTGATTGTATACGGAATTGAGGATTCACACCGAATGAAGTTGTAAACCCGGACCGGACCGGAGGGTCGAACCAGTCCGACCGGGATCCGAGAGTGAAGACGGCTTGATTTGGACCATTAGACTATTTTGGAGATTGGACCGCTTTGAACTGCCTAAAACCACTTCGAACCGAATTGACCTGGGTTGAACGGGAACCGGAGTTTTATAAAACTTATGGTCACTATTTTTTATGAAAAAAAGTTATTTTTTTAAGTTTTTTTTTATTGGTTTTGTGGGCCAAATAAAAAAAATAATATGAAACTCAATAGAAAATATTGTAAACCTATTAAAACAAAGAAAAAACTCATTTTTTTCATTTTTACTAACCTAATAATTATTTATGTTATGATTTTTGTATATTTTATTTATGTAGGACAATAAAATTATGGATTCACAAGTATATCTTATTGTTATATAAAGTTTATATTTATATTTTATCAATTATGGAATAATTATATTTAAAATAATTAATATTTATTTTATTTATATATTTATGACGTCATCCAGTTCGACCGTCGGTCTAACTGATTGAACCAATCAACCCGTGACTCGAATGTCTGTCTGGGCCATTCTCCGGTCTGGTTTTAATAACATTGGTATGTATAGTTTATATTCTGATATTTACACAATGATCAGAGAGAGGTGGCGACGAAAAACAAAGTAGAAAAATCACCATAGTAAATGGAAGGAGAAGGCAAGGTAGTAATCTCAACCTATTACCTAACTCAACCCACCTATCACAAAATTAATCAACCTCAATTAGTCAACCCAACCTATTTAGGTAATGGATCAAGATGGGTTGGATTCAAAATTGACCTATTAAAATTTGAGTTGGGTAAAACCCATGGGTTACCCAACCTAACCCAAATTTATATCAAAACTACGTAATTTCACGAAAGGAGTAAATATGAATTTCATAAATTTTGCAAAAATTAAAAAATGTCCCTCAAATAATTTTAAAATTTACTAAAAGTCCCTAAACCATAATATTTGAGGACTAAAATAAAATTATAAAAAAAAATTTGGGCCAAATTGTAATTTTGAAAAATATTGGAAAAAAGATAAAATTACAGATTAGTCCTAAATTTGGAAAATGAATGCATTTTAGTCCCACCAAAATGTGAGTTCAGTGGAAAGAAGATGAATTTTGCAAATTTTGGCAAAAATTATAGAATGCCCCTAAATATTTTCAAAATTTACAAAAAAATCCCTGGATCTGTGGATCATGATATTTGAGGACTAAACTGAAAGTTTTAAAAAATATTTAGGGTATAATTTTTAAAAATATGAAAAAGGTGGAAACTGCAAATCAATCCAAAATCTGAAAAAAGAATACGATTTAGTCCTAAATTTGAATAATTTAAAAACTAGTCTTATTAATTAGTTTATAAGTTAAATAATATAAATATTCTAAAATAGATTCATGATGGGTTGGGTCGACCCTTGATTTTATGGATCATGATTCACTCATAACCCATTTAACAAATATAAATGGATCTTAAATGAGTCATTGACTCGTTTATAACTCACTCACTTGTGACCCAACCCAAAACCAACTAACCTACCCATTTTGCTACCCGTAGGAGGAGAAGGTAAGTGTACGAATTTTCACTATTCAAATAATTTAATTACGAAAAAAAAAATATAATTTCATGAATTATTCAGACAAAAAAAAGTCATATCATCTTATTTATTCCATAAATAAGTTAAAGGCAAAATACCCTTTCGTGCCCCTAACGTTTGCGGTGATTTTCAGTTATACCCCTAACGTTTCATTTGTCTCAGTTGTGCCCTCAATGTAAAATGTTAGTTTCAATTATATCCCCAATTTTACTTGTGTGTCAATTTTTTGTTCTGAATTGAATATGTGGCAAGATGACTTGATAAATAAAACATCCCTGATTTATTTTTTATCCACCATGGCATTTCCTACGTGGATTTACATTCTCTAAACCAAAAAATTACTACCCTAAAATTTTTTTAACATCTTCATCTTCATCTTCATCTTCGCAAGCCTTATACCACGTAGGAAATGTCATGGTGGATAAAAAATAAATCAAGGAGGTTTTATTTATCCAGTCATTTTGCCACATATTCAATTCAGAACAAAAAATTGACACACAAGTAAAAAAAATTGACACATCGGCATTGAGTCAAAATTGGGGGCATAATTGAAACTAACGTTTCACATTTGGGGCACAATTGACACAAATGAAACATTAGAGGCATAACTGAAAATTACTGCAAACGTTAGGGGCACGAAAGGGTCTTTTGCCTAAGTTAAATCATAAACTTATACCTATTTTTAATAAGAGATTCAACACCAAAAGAAAGTCTTTGGATGATTTTTTTTGTTGAACGTGCACAAAAAATTACATTTTAATAATAGCTAAAAACTCATTTTTGTTATTATACTTTATAACAATTTTTAATTTTATTCTTAATGTTTATTTGTTATTGATCTTGTTCTTAAAGTTTTATATTTTGATTAATTTTATTATTTGCTTTAATTTTAGTCAAACATTAAAGATAAATTCAAAATAGCTCATGACATAATATAAAATTAGTTAAAAAAAACTCAAATCCTAACTAATATTAAAGAAATATGATAAAATCATTTGATAATTTATTAAAAGAAATTAGTCAACAAAATTGATAATAAATAAACAATGAGAACAAATTACAACATATAAAATTTGAGGACAAAAAAATACGTTTGCTTTTACAATGTGAATCGATAGTTTTTTAGGATGATATTGAATTGTTAATATCTTCTACTAAAGTGTCAAATGCTTTTGTATTTCGTTTGATTACTAGTGGACACATTAAAGAAAACCCATTTATGGGCAATTTTTCGTGAAAATTAGCAACAAGGGGGGATTAGAGTTAATTTACATGATTTTTCGTGAAAATCCAGTGTGGGATTAGAGTTAATTTACATGAATTTTTGTAGTATTTTTATGCACAACTAGTTTATTAAATTTTAATTCATAAAATTACGTTGGCTGTTTCATTAAATGTTACAAAGGATATACCAAGCCCCATGACCTTAATATTTAGCTTCCCTTAAGGATATTTTGGGGGATAAATTTTCCTTCGAAAATCTTAGGAAAAAAAAGAAGTTTCTTCCACCATGGATCGGACAAAATCATACCTCATCTACTAAATAAAAATATTACATCTAACCAATAATAGGAAAAGCTTTCACAAAAAAATTTATGAGTAAAAATTTATCCCCAAACTGCAATTTTGGTGGCTGCGGATCCACTCCCGTAATCAATTCAGAACAAAAAATTGACACACAGGTGGATTTACATTCTCTAAACCAAAAAATTACTACCCTAAAATTTTATCCACAATGGCATTTCCTATGTGACATATACCACATAGGAAATGTAAATCCACGTAGGAAATACCATGGTGAATAAAAAATAAATCAATGATGTTTTATTTATCCAGTCATCTTGTCACATATTCAATTCAAAAAAAAAATGACACACAAGTAAAATTGGGGGCATAATTGAAACTAATGTCTTACATTGAGGGCACAACTGACACAAATGAAACGTTAGAGGCATAACTGATAATCACCGCATACGTTAGGGGCACGAAAATGTCTTTTGCCTTTTTAAAAAAGAACAGATTAAGTTTATTATTTTTTCTATGAAATAAAAATAAAAAAAAATAGTTAAATATGTGACATTTAATTAAAGAACAGATTAACACGTTAAATGTCACAATCCATAAGGTATAAATTATTGAATTATTCCCAAATTTCAAACCCTAGGTGGTTTCAAATAGTTAAATATGTGACATTTAACGTGCACTTAATACCAGGTTATCAATGTTGGTAACGGAGATAGGCTACAGGAACTAAGGAGTTGAAATTTCTAATTTTTGAGGGACCAGATATCCTATTTTAAAAATGCAGGGACCAAATAGTTAAAAGTGTGAAAAAGAAGGACCAAATAGTAGGTTTCCTCTAAAGAAAATGAAACACACGCTGAAACTAAAAAAATGAAACGCACGCTGAAACAGAGCTTTGGAGTGATATGATCATGTGCAAACACATAAAAATGACATAAGACACTTGGCATAATCAGACCATCAGATCTGATGGACGGTTTGTAGCTATTGAACGGCAGGAACAGCAGGAAAACATTACAGTAGTGGATCCGCAGCCAATTTAGGTTGGTCCCAAAATGATGTCAAACATGATTGTTTTTCCATGTTAAAGCTCAAAGCCTCACCATCAAGTGTTTGGTGTAGTGGTTGGCGAGCTACACCCTATGTGAGAGGACCCAAGTTCGATCCCTAGAGTCGACATTGTTAGGAGGGCACGACCGTTTCGTCTCTGTAGCCCGAATAGGATAGGATTAGTCTTCGCTTAGACCGTTACACGGATAGGCGGGGGAAACTCATAACATTACCAAAAAAAAAAAAAAAAAAGCTCAAAGCCTCAAACAAACACAACTATACTTTCTCATAGGAGCTGGAACCTTCCTTACCAAACTTCTGAAATGCAATAATAACAGCAATCCTAATGAAGAAATAATGAAGATAACAGCATGATGACAAGGAAGATGAGAACAAAGCAGAAGCATCAAACAGAATCAGCCAGAAAGATTAGACTGCCCAAGCCTATATTAGCTAGAGGTTTGGAACTGAATCTGATACATTACACATTACTCGTGGATAAATACAATACAAATAAAACTTATGAGAATAAAGTGGAGAAATCACCAGACATAATTGAATCAATTGACAAATCTTTACTTATAATGTCAAATTCTATCTCAGGATACTACTAGATATTAATGACCAAACTATGCCAACACTAGATATATAATTAACCCGTATGCAGCTATTTTGCTGACCTATTATGAGACTATTCTACACATGATTTGGTTAGAAGACATCGGGATGGAAACGCCCAGGAAATGAGTTGGATTGTTGAGCTTGCTTCAGATGCATTGCCAGAGCATAGTTATTCACCTGTCAGCAAAGCCATGGTACAGAGGATTCATCAGCATGCACAAAATGTAATTTTTCTATAAAGAGTGACCCTATTTTTTGGTCCTAAGTTTGCCCAAAACTATGGTTTAGTCCCTGGATATTGGAAATACAATTTTTGGTCCCTGATTGAAGGCTAAATATTTGATGTTTGTAAAAGAAAACACAGAAACCAAAAGGTGTATTTCTAATATCCAAGGACTGAATCATAATTTTAGAACATATTTAAAGACTAAAAAATAAGTTTTCTCTTCTTTTTTTATAACATAATAACCTTCTGTTTCATCTAACATTTGCAGACTGATTTCTTTGAGATTAATAATGGAACAAGGCAATACATTAGATTAGATTTCTTTTAATCCAATGTACAATGGGAGGAAAGAAGATGGGGCGTAAGAAGACTTGTGTGCACTTCACAAACATCACTGGCATTCTGTGCTCCCTTCCACTTTCAAGCGGGAAGCAGGCTTATATAACTAATTGGTGATAGTAGAATCTTCAAACATGTTCAAAACTAAAATACTTAATTAAAGACTAAAGAAATTATGAGAATTATTTCTACATTTAGCTATAGGGTCGACTGAGTTATTAAATCATAAATAAAGCTAATTCTGACCTCAAGAGTTCTCAACTGGTCCTGGTATTGAGACACCAACTGCTTCAAATGCTGCAATTCTTGGCTCTTACTTTCGAACTCAATCTGACGTTCATGCTGGATTTTAAAAGCACTTTTTAAAATAGTGTTCTCCCTAGTCAGCCCTTCAATTTGCTCTTTCAACATGACATTTTCCTGAAAACAAAAATGACACTGTTATCCAACCCAAGGGAAAATAAAACTAAAATAATTAATCCTAAAGCATTAACTAATCAAATATCTGTATATATACTAACTAATGTCAACAATGTAGAATAAAAGCTGTGGACCAGACAATGAGGCAATGGGATTAATCCTGGCATCGTATCTGATAGTCAAAACCATTCCCACGAAGCCATCATGAAGATGCATGACTAAGCATTTAAACTATTCTCAAAATTAACCAATCCTTCAACAACCAACAGTCCCCAACTGTTAGTTCAATAATACCTAGCCCATAGCTCGCTGGTACCGATAATATTATCATTTTTTTACCTCATCAAGCTATTTTAAATAATCATTGCTTCCCAAGATTCCCAATACCCAACCAACTCTCATGGCATGTGCACCCATACAGGCATCTTAAATGATCCTAGTATGAACGTTTACCTTTTGAACATGTGCTGCCTCAGCACTTGCATGCCCACTGATTGATTTCTCAAGAACCTCCAACATTCTAGAAGCACGGGTTCTGGCATCATCAATACTAGTAGCACTCATCATTTCCCTGACAAACAAGTCAACCCATTCTGCTCCATCTGCAGGAAGATTGTTTGAAGGTGATTGATTGTCAGAAGCAGAAGCATCATGACCGTCATTGAAAGTACCTGGAAAATTTTAACAAAAACAGAAATCAATTTCTCATTGATAAGAGGCACTATAAACAGACAAGGTAAACAGGTATTTACAACTCTCTGTCTTGACCTACTAATAGAAGGTGGATTTAGCCCAAAAAGTTGTGATTTGCAAAATTTGATATATAAAAACAGTATATCAAGCTAGTAATTGTTCCAGAATAATTATAATACATTCCATGGAAAAAAAAAGGGTCACATGAAGTCACACCATCCATTCATGCAGACATGCCATGCAAAGAAAAAGACACTACTGAGTGAATGGCTGCGTGTAAACGTGCATCCATCCATTCAACCGACAAAAAGACTATTAATGAAGGCTAGAACATTTGCAATTCTTGATTTCCATTGACACAAAGGTTGTTCAAAGTAGTTGGGCACTGTCTACTAAACTCTTGTTTCATACAATTAAAGAAGGAAGTTTAGCATATGCTTAAATGTTGAATCATATTTCTACACTCCTCTTCAAAATGTAAATCCAAACCTAAGTAGGTGCCAAAAGAAATAAAAAAAATGCATAATTGCAATTGAGAATCATTCATGGACTACCGAAGGCTGCTTTCCATTGGCTTTAAAATTGAAATATTTATAGAAAACAAAGTTGTAGTGGGCAACTTAATAAACTCCACTACCTATTCTTTAGCCCTGGACATTGAGTAGTATTATGCATCATAAGGTGACTGAGGGAATGTTTGGATTGGAGATTATGGATGGAAAGGCAAGGGAGGGAGAGATAAATATGATCTCTTCTCCTTGATTGGGAAGTTGAGAATTGAAGGGAAAGATAATAAGAGATTAATCCTAAAACCTCCATTATTCTCCTCCTTCACAAATTCAACATACTCAGAATTCGGCTATTTTGGAAGAGGTGTCAACATCCAAACAAGGAGAGGAGATATGAGAGGTTAACCTTCCATCCCATTGTCTTCATATCCATTTCCTTCCCTTCCTTCGCCTCTTAATTACCAGATATAAAAGGTCCTACCCTATTTGTAAAAATGTCTAAAAAAATAATTTATTCACATACACAAAAGTACCATTCAGAGGTCATATATGGATGGCGATTCTTAATTCTAACAACATTGATAGCAGATACAACATTAATACCTGTTTCCACATTAGCATCTAATTCTTCAGCGGTACCAGAAACTCCATTATCAGAACCCAAGCAAAGCTCACGCAAGCTCTTGATGGCAGCATCAAGATCATTGCCACATTCTTGAAGTGCCCTCTCCAGAAGCTGAAAAATTATATATATCAGCTGACAGAATATGTGTACAGGAAAAAAAAAATGTAACAATAGTAAAGCCACAAAATATTCAATCTGCTGCGCAGCAATACAAACATCTAGCCAATCCAACTTAAAGCAGGAATTTGAAGCCCAAAAACTTCCGAAGAGCTCAGCACTATTACCAATTTACTACTAATCTAGAAAGTGCAAACACTCGACACAGACATACATACGACACGATATAAAATCATTATGTAGCAACTCTGCCATGGCAAAAACCAGAAAAGAGATCGACACATATGACAATATATATTGTAATTTTTGAAGTTTTTATCAAAATTTTTAGATCTTCAATTTTCACTTCATTACTTATATACAGCGTAGTGTTCCATCTCTGCGCTTCATAGACTAATATTACGCTGTTAGTATCATTGTTGTAGATGTTATTATTGGCATGAGTTCCATGCTCCGTTACGATAACAAAATCGTTGAATACTCAAAATGAAACGGACACAAACGAACATATTTAATCAGATATATTGATTGTTTCCGCCGTTTCCCCCAAAACCAAAAGAAATTTTCATCCCTAGAAGCTTTAAGAATTCAGACCTGGACTTCCATATGAGGGAACAAAGCCAAAAGCTGATCGACGAGAGTCGGCGCGGAGAATCGAATTGGCGAGGTGGAAGATGAACAACGGAGCCTCTTGGAGACAGGAGGCGATGGAGGAATGTCTTCGAAGAAAGATCTCTTGCTTCCGCACACCGCAGCAGACATCGTAAAAACACCAACCAAATCGCAATCTACTTCTTCTCTTCTTGTTCTTCTTCTTGCAGTCCCTGATCCCCAAATTCCAATGGAAAATCCGATTATACGAACAGGGAAGAAGAAGGATCAGGGAGCTGTAAAGAAGAATTCGAGAACTGAAAAGGGTTTTATTATTGGGGTTAGGTTTCTTCGTTCCTGTGTGTTTTCTTTCGTTGATAATTTTGGGTGTATTATAAATATTTATTATGTTATATGTATGTATGTATATGTATGGAGGTTTTGGGAATTTTGATGAATCGGTGAGAATGAAGAAAAGCGAGACGGTGAGGAAAGGGATATTTGCACGTGCTTTACACAGGCGCGTTGGTCAGAGTCAAAAGGATCACGGCAATATTTATTTCTTGTCCGAAACAAAAAATTGAAAAAGGCTTAAAAGATAATATTGGGATATTTTTACGGCAAAATAGTATAAAATTAGAGATTAGAGATAATAATTTAGAGAGTGATATACCTATTTTTGGTGGATCGCGTCCGCCAGAGTTATTCTTTACTTCCCTTTATTTAGGGAGAGACTAGTGATTTACCTATCTCTAATGGACCACTCGCCAGAGCTATTCCTTACTTTCCCAGGCAAATGAGGCACTAGAGATATACACAATTTAAGTGACTCGCCCGCCAACTTTCCAAACCTCCTAAGGTGGCTCGCTTGCCCGCCCTCTAGACACTACGGGGTCGCTCGCCTATTATCCCCTTGACTTGGTGATCCACACATTCCGAGATTTCAGAAGCTCAACCCCCTCATATCTCAGATTAGTTGCACAACTCACAACAGCTCTCAACCCACTATTTGGCTTCGAGACATTGGGAGATCCACATCCCCCAAGTTTTGGTAGCTCGTTGGTCCTCCTCCTCTATAAATACTTCATCATAAGCCTGAAGTCAAGTTAGCTACTCAATCCTCTCTTAACTCAAAATACTCTGATCTCTTACTAACTTGAGCGTTAGAGTCTCTTTTACAGACCCACCTCGTGGCATTTCAATCGGAGCATTTGATCAATCAATCAGTCTTAGCAACTGATCACCTGACGAACTAAAATAAGGCGCTATCCATACTTTTGTTTATCATATAGGTAACTAGAGTACTTATCAAAATTTATCCATAAAAAGTATTTGGGATCAATTCTCGTATGCGTCACTTTGGATGCCTCTATTGTCCCAAAGGCTAGAGTACTTAGGTCAACCAAGTCATTATCTTCATATGGAAAGGGATTAATGATATACATCACTTTGGGCGTCGACTCACTTGACAGGGAGAAACGCTTAAATTATTGTAAGCGGACTCTCTCGTATAACTACTCTCCAACGGTCATCTCATTTCACTAGTAACTGATCATGAGATTCTAGAAATTCCACATTCTTAAGATCTTGAGGGCGATATCCAAATATCTCTACTGATAGCAATCAATTGGACTGGAGGCGATTGCCCTGAGATAATGGTTACCCTTGTCCACTGCTAACCAACTCCGAGATTTTAGAGATAATCTATTTCAAAAGTCTCGGGCAATCTGCCACACCTCAACCAGTCATTTAGGCTCCTCCCTCTATAAATACATCCAAGCACACCTTGATCCAGGTTACATTCTCTACTCTCTATCAGTCTCATTATTCTCTAGTTGCTCCCTTGCTAACTTAATCGTTGAAGTATCTTCGTAGGGCCATCCCTATGAAATTTTTGTAGGTATCTTTGTCGACATATTTGCTCTATCAACCCCATCATAAATCACAAACTAAAATAAGAGTCTCGTCCTAATTTAATTTATTAGATTCAATATCAAATATTAAATAAAATATAAATATCGAATATCGACTAGATAAAAATATTGTACATCAATTTGAGAATATTTAATATTTTATAATATAAATATTTTATCATTTTTTATATTATTTTAATTAATTAATTTTAACTAATAAATATTGGATATTGAATATATCAATTTATATACAAAAAATTAATTTTTAGAATACAAAATCAGTATATGGCTTAAAAATCGATCTATTTAGTCTTAAATATGGACTAATCTAATTTGGTGATGTCAAAGACAAGTCTTGAACTTAAGTTCTTGAAGAAATTTGCAAGAACAATATTTAGTCTGAAATATCCTTTCTGTCTCGAACTTCAATTTTTAAAGAATGTAATTTGAATTTTTTGAATTTGAGTAACGTACATTATCAAGATTTTATATGAGAATATCAACAAAAATACTTTAGATAATGTGGAGTCTAATATTAAGCTTGAACGATTATTTTATGCAATAAAACGAGAAAAGATGCATCGTATTTTGGCTAAGGAAGCTTTTATTGATATTGAATAGCATCATACTTTATCCTTTTAACGTCGTTCTGATTTGACTAGCTGGATAAAGCCGGAGGCTGACCGTTAAAGGTGAATGTGGATGGGTCTTGCGTCATGAAGTTGAAGAATCAGGCGTCGTGTGGGAGTGTGGTTCGTGATGCTAATGACACTTTCATTGTTGGTTTTTCTTAACTCTTGGGTTCCTATGAGGCTCTTCATGTTGAGCTTTAGGCCATCGTTAGTGGGTTGGAGTTGACGGGGAAGATCAAGGCTTCGAGAGTTGTCATTGAAACTAACTCGTTGCTTGCTTATAACCTTGTGAACAGGGAAACTTACGCTCTACATCTTTGTCATGCTTTTATAGAACGTATCTACCAGTTAATGGATAGAGAATGAGAAGTAAGATTCTATCGTGTTACTCGGAGTGCCAAGAAGGCCGTCGTATGCTATTTAAGATCTGCTTAAGGATGAAGCTATGTCTAGTTGTTTAATGGAGTCTTTGGCTCCGTAATCTCTTTCTGTCTTGTCCTTTCTTTCTTGTTTTACCAAAAAAAAAACGAAAAAAGATACTTATAGTTGCAATCATTGTGAGGACGAGTTAAGTCAAACAAAATAATATATCAAGGCATGGCTTATAACTTTATCTATTATGAAAAAATTATAATTATAATTTTATTTTCCAATCAATTATATTGAAACATGTATCATCATTAATTAGATTAAATTAAATCATCAATTCATTTTATTTTTTAACGAACCTAATTTTTTTATTAGTTGACAAACTGGAATATATATGATTTTGAGAAGATAATAATGTTGTTTTGTTGTATTTCTACAAGGTGGTTTGTTTTCGTTCTCAAATAATATAAGCTTTCCTCTCTAAAGATTACAAGTATATTCTCTTCATGAAACGTAATTTACTGTTACTTGCATCTCTCGTCTTCCTCCACCACAAGATAACTCACAAGTCATATCCTTTCTCTCATAGATGATAAGATCATGGAATGGATGATATAGTTTCCTTTATTACATGTTTTTCTCTTTACTTTTCCTTTTCATGAAGAAACTTTTTGGAAAAATAATACAACTTAAGTATATTATACTTATAATTTATCGTTTCACAAATTATATTTTATTTTATTCAATTTATTATATTAATAAATAACTCCACAAGAATATTTATTGTTTTATTTTTATTGTAATGCATTTTTTTCTCAGATATTTTTTACTATCATATACTAAATATGTATATCTCTTTTAATTAGAACTAGGTTTTGACCCGTGCGATGCACGGGTGGTCGTGTTACAGAAATATGTTACAGGGTACCTGTTTGGTTCATAGCATTATATACTACAGGAATTCAATCAAATCACAAACATAATTTGATCTAGTGAGTTCATTCATGTTAAATTGATCCACTCAATGGCTTAGTACAACCTTATAATGTTCAGCAAATATATTATTGGAAATGAAGATAAACAAAACATGTTATAGTGCTTATCCAGCATATCATTATAAAAACGATATCATTATGTAAAATATAAAACAATTCAGTCTACCTTATTCATATGAATAAGTCATCTAACATTTTGGAATACTTCTCTGTACACAACGTTATCAGTTTTCCTACTTTCTTCGTCCTTGGGTAAATGTGCAATTAGTATTTTTATGTCATCCTTGGAACGAACTCTGGAAACTGCAACATATAGCTAACCATGCGTGAACACTGGTTTAGGGAGATATAATCCAACCATCGACAATGATTGCCCTTGGCTCTTGTTGATCGTCATTACAAAAGATAGAGTCAACGGGAATTGACGGCGTTGAAATTTAAGCGAGATCTTAGAATTAGAAGGAGTGATCAACATCCTTGCAATCAATATTTTCTGTCCCGTCGACCGACCAGCTAATGGGATAGCTTCAATTACATGGTCATTAAGTTTGGACACAATCAATCTTGTGCCGTTGCAAAGACCCATTGATTTGTCTATGTTTCGCAGGAGCATTGTCGGAGCTCCAACCTTAAGTCGGATTCTGTGGTTTGGTAAACTGGAACCTTTAATAGAATTCAGTATTTCTGTAGTGTATAGCTCAGACAACAAAAAAGAAGAATGTAAATGTTGTCTGAGCTATTTCCATTCCTTTTTTTTATTTCTATTCCTTTTTTTGGAGGGATTTTGGGGATTTTTTAGGGTCTTGGAGGAAGTAATTTTGGAATGTGGTAAAAGGTGAGCAATGTGAAATCGCAGAAAAAAAAAAAAAAAGATAGCATGCGATGCAGGTTTTGGTTTAATGGTGACGTGGCAAATTGTGGGATGCTGGATTAAATGGACGACTTCTGTTACTTGAATTACACAAGAATTTTATACCCCAAATTTCAGGGGATCCCTTTTAAATTATGACGGTAAATGAGCAACACTAAAAATTACGAAGTGTCATATTTAAAAGAGATATTATTATATAATCATAGATTTAATTATTATGCCTTCACCTTGTTTAGTCTCTCCAGTCTTGGTTTACATCTATACTATATTATATGTGGGATGGGTCTTCTGGTAGTCGATCATATAAAACTATAGTATAAGATAACTTACTTTAAATATAACACATTAAAATATATATAAAAAAAACTAAAAATCAATTCCCACGTTCATACATCCAACATCCATTTTCATTATTTTTTTTAAATGTAAACGTACAAATATTACAATAATAAAAAACCACCCCCCACGTTCCCAGTTCCCACGTTCATAGAAGAGTGTTTGCTTTTGTTTTTTTTTGGCTTGAAAAAAGGGTTTGGTTGTTTACTATTTTTTCTGTCAATTTTGTTATACCGTTATTGACAATTAGATCTAGATGATTATGGGAAGAAGATAAGTATGTTGTTATACTTTCTGGTTTTCAATGGGATAGCTTCAATTACATGTTCATCGAGTCTGGACACAATCAATCTTGTGTCATTGCAAAGACCCATTGATTTGTCTATCTTTTGTAAAAGCATTGTCGGTGCCCCAACCTTGAAACGGATTCTGTGGTTTGGTAAACCAAAACCTTTGATAGAATTCAGTATTTATGTAGTGTAGAGCTCAGACATATCACAATTGTCCTCGAATTTAGAAATACTATCCAAACTTAGGTACAACTTTTCGTCTCCTGGTAATTGGTCTAGCAACATCTCATTGACTTCATGAACATCATCTAGTGTGGGTGCAAGAATGGCTCTGTCTCTAAAGTATCATTGATCATTATATTTTTCAAACATATCACCATATATAGAGCTAGCAATGGATTGGATTGGTTGACCTGAATTGTTTACCAACATATCGCTAATAAATAGTATCTCAGACTGTTCATCGCTAATGTTAGCGCCAATTATTTTTTGTTAAGATTTAACGGAAAATTGTTAACACTTTTGCAAAAATTACAAAGTTCCCACAAATAGTTTCAAATTTACAAAAAAGTCCCTAGATCATAATATTACAAATTAGTCCTAAATATGGAAACTAAATGCAATTTACTCCTAAAAATGTGTGTTTTGATGGTGAGAAGATAAACTTTACAAAAAATTTGCAAATATTATAAAATGCCCCCAAATAGTTTCAAAATTTACAAAAAAAGTCTCTAGATCATGATATTTGAGGACTAAAATAAAAATTACAAATTTTTTGGGGTAAAAATGTAATTTTGGAAAATAGAAAAAAAAAAGAGATAATTACATATCAGTCCTAAATTTGGAAAATAAATGCAATTTAGTCCTATCCATATTCAAATACAACTACTTAAATGAAATTTTGGAAAGTAAACTTGAATAATTTGAAGAATATTCCCATGAATTAATTTACAAATTAAATTACTAGTATATTTATTTTTTTTATTTTTAATTTACAAATTACTTTCACTAAATAATTTAATAAATTACTAAAATATTTATTTTTATGAAATTATAATAAAACTATAATTTTTTTCATGCAAGTTATTCAGTAAGTTATGACAGCAAAATATGATGATCTCACTATAATCATTTATCTTCAAAATACATAATTACAATAAATATAATTATTTTAGAAAAATATTAACTTAAATTTATTAGTAAGTATAATATTTTAAACACTAATAGTCAAGTATGTTTGTGATTAATTTCAATTGGTATATTTAATAAACTAATTAAATTAATTATGATCATATATTGTAGAAAATCAATCTTATTATACTGTGCCCCAAAGACTATTTTGAAAAATATAAAAGTTTCTTGACCTTAAATGGAAGATAAATCAAACAATAGAGATACATAGTTGATTTTTGTGTCCCAAGGACTAATCTGATAAAGATGACAAACATTTGAGTTCAACCTGTGATTAATTAAGGACTTGGTTGAGAGAAATTTTATGAGAAAGGGAAAATTTTGATTCATCAAAACTCTAACGATTTTTCTACAATTTCTTTTTTAAACCCAACCCGCCATCCCGCAAAATTATAAAATGAAAAATAAAATTAATTATTTTTATTTAAAATATACTTTAATATAAAAAAATATATAATTTTTATAATTTGGTCAATTCATAAATTATTTTTCTCAATTTATTCCATTAAAAACAAATTTTGAAGGACTAAATTAAAGAAAAAAAATTAAGGGCGACCAAATTATTTTAAAAAAAAATAAAGAAATAATATGGGTCAACCCACCACTGTTTGGTATGGGTTGGTTTGGCTTGACTCAATTATTTTCTTTAGCCCAACCCAACCCAACCCAACCCAACCTGCCAAATAAAAGAATGAGTCTGAACCAACCTGCCCTAAACCCAACCCAATCCAACCCTTGAACACCCTTATCAATGAGTCATGGGAGCCTCGTCACATATATAAGAGCAATTTGTAGAATGAGTTCTGCAATATCACTATCTTATATTATAATGCACGTACTTTCCTCATTGCACTCAATTGGAAACCCAAATCTAGAGTGTGCGGTACATCCACCTGTATTAGCTGTAATGCAATTCCACTTGATGCCACTATTTTAACAAAGAAAATCAATTCATTATATTGCTTAAAAAAATAGTTTATTTTAAAAGTTGAGTATTTAAATTATTTCTAAAACTATTCATCTTTAGTTTACCTACTATAACTATGTCTCCTCTAGAGCTTATAATTGTAGTCAATGTGTCCCATACAAATATTTTGCCATATCCACCAAAACCATTGACAAAAAAAAAAGATTAAAATTTAATGACTAAAAAGTACTAATTTAATACAAATTTTGGAACCAAAAAATACAAAATCAGTTTAAATTCAAAAATCAAATCATCACAAAGGACCAAGTTGTTGGTAATTAAAATACCTCAATAACCAAATCGTATATTTCAATTATTCAAAGACTAATTTATTGATTCAATTTAAATTCAGAGACAAATTGCAAAAATGGAGATAAATGAGGGATTTTGGGCCCAAAAAATAAGATAATGAGGGATTTTTACTTTAAGCTGTGGTCCAAACATGGCATTTTCATTGTTGGGTTTCTCAAAATTATGCTCAATTATATTACTTCATTAATCAAAGCTGACCCAATGCATTTTGGATCTATCTTGTCTCATGTATGGATGATCATAAGAAAGGTATGGTTTAATATCTATGAAATATTTAAAACTTCATCTTTATAATTTGATATAAATAAATATGGGTAAAGTAGGGATATGATACCACCATATTTGGACTCGGATCCGTTGAAGTTAGGCTCGGACCTATACTCAGACCCATAGTTTAAAATTGCGAGTCTTGATTAAGTATAGGTATTTTGATTATCTATAGTCCCATGATATTTTCTTCCCTCGCAAAACTTTAGGATATGACCCCGCTTCCGTCATATGACAATGGTATCCCCAAAGGAGAAAATGATATACGGTATGTTTTTAATAATTGGATAACTCTATTGTAGTTTTTGTGAGTATGGCCATTGTTGTTAAATTAGAAGTTTTTTTTTTTTAAAATTTCTACCACATAAATGCATTCAAATGCCAAATAGATATTTAGTTAACAAAGTCTTAATAGTGTGAGAGATTAAGTATTGTCTTATAATTTTTCTAAAAAATATAAAAATTGAGTTACAACAACTAAAAATACAGAAATTGAGTTACAAATTCAGTTAAACTATAAGGACTAAAATGTTAGTTTAACCATATAAAAATTGTTCCACTTTTCTATAAGAGAACATAAGTTTTACAATTAGTATTTATTAAAGCTATAATGAGTGAAATTTATCAAATATAATTTATGGATTTCATCATCCATTATAAGTGAAGTCCAACTTTACAAAAGAATGAAAAAATAAATAAAAAGAGGAATCGCTATTTTCTTATAGTTATATTGATTTTATTATCATATACATCATTTGTTTAACTGAATTAGAAACACACAATAAGTTAGAGAGAATTTATATATAGAAAAATTATAAATGAAGCAAAAAAAACTTTTATTTGAGGGGTGTTTAGCAATTCTTGCCAACTCGTAGATTTGGGTTGGGCTAGCAGGTTGATTCGAGAAAAAAAAAGTGAGCCCACGATGGTTAAAGTTGATTGCAGGTTTCAAAATTTTGAACCCGCTCCGTTCAACTTGACCTGTCAACTTGCACATACCTTCTGTTTTATTTTTTTTAATTTTTGAGTTTTGAATTTGATGATATTGATATCTATTGGTTCAAAAAATTTGGTCCTTTGAAATAAAATAATGATTATTGACTTGCTAATTTGATATACACTTGTAGTTGTATGCCTCATGTTTTTTTTCCTTTTGATCCTTTGTACTTTGTAGTGATTGTTGAATTTCATTATTCTTGTTGGTTCAATACTTGTTCACAGTGTTTAGTTTCTTATTTATTAGTGATTTTGACAAATTACATATCTTCCTTGCTTTATTTGTAATGGTGAACCAAAAAAAATAATATTGCAATAAAGTATGTGAAATATTTTTTGGCAAAACAAATTTCTAGATTGGAATGGACCAACCGCGATTCTACCCAACTCAACTCATTGATTTTGTTGTTTGGTTTGGGTTGATTTGAATTGAGATATTTTTTTTCTCAAAATCCAACCCAAACAAACCCACCTCACTCCACGGAGACCCCTACTTTTATTGTCACAAATAAAATGAATAATTGGTTTATTAGCTATAGTATAATAACTCAAGAAAACCAAAGGGATGTCTTTGCACTATATACACCTTTTGGTTGCACATTTCAGTGCCAATTTAATGGATGAAGTTAATTCAAGATCAATATAGTAAATTTAAATATTAAATCCAACACAATTGTGTCACCATACATGTATATGTCAATTTTCAAAAATCGAGTTATTAACTTAGTGAACTTTCAAGTACCAAATTATTAATTTACTCTAATAGTTATTCATGGACTTTCACGTGATAACTTAATAGCTTAAACTTTGAAAATAAAATGATCTATGTGCACATGAACCAAGCAATTTATTTTTTAATTAAAATCAACTTAAAAGAAAATAAATGATTAAATTTATTGGTATTCACTGAAATTATTAATAGATTAAATAATATAGTAGGGGTGTTCAGTGGGTTGGGTCAACTCGCCAGTTTTGATTGGGCCAGTGGGATGGTTTGGGTTCAAAATGTTGAGTCCGGTGTAGTTTGGGTTAAGCTGCGGGTTTTAAGATTTTGAGGTCGCTCAACCCAACCCAACCCGCCAGCCTGTAAAATTATAAAATAAAAAATAAAATTAATTTTTTATTCAGTCAAAATCATACTATAATATAAAAAATAATATTACTTTCATAATTTGGTCAATTCATAAATTATTTTTCTCAATTTAGTCAATGAAAAACAAATTTTGAAGGACTAAATTAAAGAAAAAAAATTAAGGGGGGACAAAATTATTCAAAAACTAAAGAAATAATATGGGTCAACCCGCCACTGTTTGGTATGGGTTGGTTTGGGTTGACTCAATTGTTTTCATATTAGATTTACTCTCCATTTTTATCATTTCCTCCTATAACTCTTATTATTTTTAGATTCTTTTCTTTCAAATAAGACCCAAGTTGAACTTACATTTTACTACTAAACTTACATTTTTCTCCTTCTAGAAATTTAAGAGGTTTCCCAATAAATTAGTTCCCTTCTATCATTTTCCATATATCATTTAGGCTGGACATTCTTTCTATAATAAATTAGAATTTCTAATAATTTTACTTCCCTAATTTTAACACTCAAATTCTTAATTAAGATTATCCTAATTAATTCTTAGTTTATTATCTAGTAATTCATTTTCTAATTTGTTCATTATATCTATTTAATTTTTTTTAGAAAACATACTATATGGTCCCTCAATTTATACTAAATCAACTAATCAGTCACTGAATAATCAAAATATACGATTTGGTTCTAATAATATTTCAATTACTAACTATTTGGTCCCTAAATTTGAACTAATTTTATACGTTTTGGTCCTTGAATTTGAACTAATTTGATACTTTTTTGTTCCTGAATTTGTACTAAGTTAATATTATTTGGTCCATGAATTTCGACTAACTTTATACTTTTTTGTCCATGAATTTGTACTAAATTTAAACTATTTAGTCTCTGAATTTGTAGTGAATTTGTACTTTTTGGTCCCTAAATTTGACCCAGTGATCAAATCATTGACAATTGTAATTATTCAGGGACTAATAAGTTGACTTAGTGTAAATTGAGGGACCAAATAATTGGTTTTCTATATATATTTGAAAAGATGAACCTCATAACCTTTCTTTGTAACTAATTCTTCATTTTTTGAAGCTAGATGCCACAATCCGGGATGTTACATTTATTTTGTTTTATAAGTAATATATTTTGCTTTATCTATTGGATATATAATTGATTAAACATGTTAGTTATAAATTTATAAAATTTATTAAATATTTGATTAATCTAATAGGCCTAGTAATAATACCATATATATATATATATATTATTTTAGTAACTTTAGCATATTTATATAATGTTAACATATTTATATAATGTTAACGTTTGTCAAATAAAAAAGAAATTCCATAGTAGGTACTAGGTAGTTTAAAAATTCAAAATTTTTATTTTAATAAGATAAAACTTATCAAATTGGTCATAAGATAGGTTTTATAGGAAATTGAGTGACGAATAAGAACAGAATAATGAAGATTTGGATACCAAATTGGTCATAATTAAGATACCTTTGTCGAATATGGACTTTGATTTAATTTGGATGAAACCGAGTGGATGAACTTCCCTATTTAATCATTTCACGGTCTTGCTAATTTAATTTATCATGGTGTGACATTCAGCTTAATTTCTGTACCAAATGCCTCAACTTAAAAGAGGACTCCTCGAAAAAGATGTGAGTTACTTCCATCCTTAATATATCATAGTCTATATGAAATTATAGGGCAGAGTTATTTCAAAAACAAAGTTGTAATATATTAAAGATGGAAGTTATTTAATTTCATATAGACTATGATATATTAAGGATGGAAGTAACTCACATCTTTTTCGAGGAGTCCTCTTTTAAGTTGAGGCATTTGGTACAGAAATTAAGCTGAATGTCACACCATGATAAATTAAATTAGCAAGACCGTGAAATGATTAAATAGGGAAGTTCATCCACTCGGTTTCATCCAAATTAAATCAAAGTCCATATTCGACAAAAGGTATCTTAATTATGACCAATTTGGTATCCAAATCTTCATTATTCTGATCTTAATCGTCACTCAATTTCCTATAAAACGTATCTTATGACCAATTTAATAAGTTTTATCCTATTAAAATAAAAATTTTGAATTTTTAAACTAGCTAGTACCTACTATGGAATTTCTTTTTTATTTGACAAACGTTAACATTATATAAATATGCTAAAGTTACTAAAATAATATATATATATATATATATATGGTATTACTACTAGGCCTATTAGATTAATTAAATATTTAATTTTTTTTTGGCCTGAATAAAATATCATTAAAAGGGACGAAGCCCAAGAAAGAAACACACCAAAGTCAAAGCCCCAAAAAGGCAACAGAAAACGCAAAGAAAACAAAAAACATCCTGAAACAACAGAAAGCAAAAAAACCAGCAAAAGGAAAGCAAAAAGAAAATCAACCAACACCCATCCTCCCCAACCCATTAGCACTAGCAGACGACCAACCAGCATCCACAGTCACCAGGCCAACAGCACCAACAGAAGAACAGTCAGCAGACAAGATTGAAGCCAATGAAGATGGGGGTGTTGCCACCCAACCTAAGGGGCACATCTTCCTTGCGGCTAATTTGGCAATGCAATCAGCAGCCATGTTTGCTTGTCTGGGAACCAACTTCAACACACATCTAGGATGAGAGCTGAAAAAAGAAGAGATGTCAGATAACAAAGCATCACAACTCCAGTGAGCAGCAAAAGTGTCATTCTCAACAGCTAACACCAAGTCCCTACAATCAGTCTCAAAAATACCAACATCCAAATTCAGAGCAACAGCCATATCACAAGCTTTAAAGAGGGCAATCGCTTCAATAGCAAAAGGGGAGTGAAGGAAGATGCACCAAGCATTTTCTAAAACGATTTGTTTCAAGAACCAAAGTTGGTGAAGATGGATTCCCTGTCTATAGAAGACGTAACAATGGGAGAACTATTCATAAGAATGGCGTCAACTTAGATAATAGATATGTGGTTCCTTATAATCCACATCTTTTGCTCAAATATCAAGCTCACATCAATGTAGAATGGTGTAATCAGAGCCGGTCCATCAAATATTTAATTAAATATGTCAACAAAGGAAATGACAGAGTAACTGCTGCATTATACAAGGAGCAATGCAACTCTGACACTCAAGAGGTTATTGATGAAATTCAGACATATTGTGATTGTAGATATATTTCAGCATGTGAAGCAGCTTGGAGGATTTATATGTTTGATATCCATTACAGAACACCATCGGTTGAAAGGCTAAGTTTCCATCTTGAAAACCAACAGATGGTCATATATGAAGATAATAAAAATCTTGATACAGTTGTCAATAAACAACAACAGAAAGACACAATGTTCACTGCATGGATGAAAGCTAATATTGAGTTTCCAGAAGCTAAAGAAATTACATATGCAGATTTCCCTACTAAGTTTGTTTGGAAGCCTCAAATCCAAAAGTGGCAAAGAAGAAAACAAGGATTCTCCTTAGGAAGATTGCATAATGTGCCACCAAACTCAGGAGAAGCCTTTTACCTTAGAATTTTACTTAACAAGGTTAAAGGAGCTACAAGTTATAATGACATTAGAACAATTAATGGAGTACTTTATCCAACATTCAAAGAAGCTTGCTTTGCAATGGGGTTGACTGACGATGACAAAGAATTTGAGGAAGCAATTAAAGAAGCATCAACTTGGGCTTCTTCATCTTATTTGAGGAAACTTTTCGTCACAATGCTTCTCAGTAGTAGATGTGTATTTTTTCAACAGTGTACATTAACCCTGAAATATGAATCACTTTAGCTGAACTGTGACTGCATACTTGACTGCAAACAATGAATTTAAAGCCAACACCTAAAATTTAAGCGTATTCTACCTTTAACAGTATTCTTTAGATCCTTAACCAACTCACATTATCAGTTTTCGTAAATGGGTTCACTTCTCAATAACATTAGTGATGAAATGAGTTCAATTCTCCTTATCATTGCCATTATTGGTTTTAAATTATGAGATTTTCTTCATAGAAGTAAATTGAAATTATCTGAACCACATTACTACAAAACTTAGAAGTAAATTCAAAATCGATATTATCAGTGTACATTCAAACTGATCTGCACGCTTATTACTCATGATTCATTTATCTTATTATCTTATATATATAGAAATGGAACTAACTGAAGATCAACTAAAAAATTTGACTTTATTGGAAATAGAAAAGCTACTCAACAGCAATGGAAAAAGTCTAAAGTCTTTTCCTCCCATGCCTCTACCTAGAGGAATCTCTCTATATGATCTTCAGAATAGAATGCTCATGGACCAACTCAACTATGACAAATCAGCTTTAAAGATAGAATCTGAAAAATTAGTCAACAATATGATAGAGGAACAGAAATCTGCATTTAACACAATAATGGATGTTGTAAACCACAATATTTCACGAGTTTTCTTCCTCAATGGATATGGAGGTACAGGCAAGACCTATGTTTGGAAAGCTTTGTCTGCAACTATTAGAGCACGTGGAAACATCGTCTTAAATGTCGCTTCAAGTGGTATATCATCACTATTGCTCCCCGGTGGCCGAACTGCTCATTCTCAATTCTGTATACCTCTACAAGCAACTGATGAATCAACATGCAACATCAAACAAGGATCCCCATTAAGTGACTTAATCAGAAAGACAACATTGATCATATGGGATGAAGCTCCAATGGTTAAGAAGCAATGTTTTGAAGCAGTTGACAGAACTTTCTGTGATTTGATGAGTATTGACAACCCAAACAGTCACCAAATCCCTTTTGGAGGCAAAATCATAGTCTTCGGTGGTGATTTTAGGCAAATACTCCCTGTAATTCCTAAAGGAGGAAGATCAGATATTGTCTACCATTCGTTGAACTCCTCCTACATCTGGGATCACTGCCAAGTTTTGACACTTTCAAAAAACATGAGACTGAAATTTGATACATCTCATAATTCAGAAGATTTACACAAGTTTGCTGAATGGATTTTAAATGTTGGTGATGGAAAATTGAATGAACCTAATGACGGAGAAGTTGAAATTTTAATTCCAAATGACTTATTATTAACAAATTTCATAGATCCTCTGGATGCCATAGTGTCTAATGTTGGAGATTGTGCCCTAGGGCCAATCATTCTATAAATATGTTTTGAACATATTGATTAATTTATGGAGATAAATTAATGGTTATCATATTATTAGCATGTTTACTATGATAGCAGTCCGTGATTAATTATGAGATAATTAATCTAAATTTGTCCCTGGTCGCTCATTCAAGTGAGAACTTGAAATGAACTAAGACCAGCATGACCTCGGTGCATAGAGATGCATGCACTAGATGCTAGTACGAGAGTCATGGTGCAATTAAGTAAGGGGTTACGAGTTGCTGGACATGACCCGGAGAGTCCAGCATGGGTTTAGTCATCAGCTTGCCTCTCCTGTACGCCTGTCACGACGCCTTAGACCTGAGGTCATCATTATTCCGGCGTTGCAGTTGTCAGACTTTGGCTTAGTCTAACGTTGCCCGTAACAGGGTAGCCATAAGGGCTAAGTACGGGTTTGGTTGATTGCCGTGCTGAGGAATGTGGATTGGCCAA